>JAFVLL020000044.1:0-48206 GCA_021397915.2 Tor tambroides
TTTTTTTTTTTTTTTTTTTTTTTTACCACTAACAGAGATTTCTAAGAATGCCTCATTTGTGAGCGAGACTCTGAGATTGTAGCTGGTTTCTACACTCAGAATGTAATGATGATATTATATAAAAAGCTAATAAAAGATTTTACAGAAAGCACCTCTCAGTTTCCTCAGCTGTCTTAATTTATTGGCATCAGCACTGCATGATCATTTTGGGGGAAGAAAATGCTGAAACACGCTAAAATACATTCATATTCATTATGTTATGCCTGAGAGCCAGCTATGTACCAGTATTAGGACATTTCTTGAAGAAGAAAGGGAAAACAGTGCCTGAGCTGGATATCTGGATTCAAAATGTAGCATTTATCCATTTTCATTAAGATTTGGAAACCAATAAGACCTACAGTCTTCTGAATATATTGGTTCACATCTCCTTTACACAAACTGTCTGATTATACATTATTTGGATTGGGGTTGCTGTCGTTCATCAGGATAAAAGATTGTATATTATCACTCTGTTGCTCATGTACAAAATGTTTTAAACCTTCTACAATTTTTAAATGTGTTTTTTTTATATATAGTCTAATATAAAGCTTTAAATACTTGGTTCTACAACATGTACATGTTACTGCTTAGTAAGTTTGATTTATCCTTATAGTAGTTATTCTGTGGCATTGTGTGAGTTAAGAAAATTAAAATAAAAAGATAAAAAATGTAGCATTTATGTTTAAAAAAAAATTGCATATACATACTTAATTTACTACAACATAGTACAGCAGTAGATCTGTGGGTTTCACACTTCCTGAGCAACCCAGTTCATTTTCCACACCTCTGCTTTCAAACTATTATATACACTTCCTTTCAAAAGTTTGGGGTAAGTGTTTTTTTTCTTTGAAGGAAATACTTTCATACAGCAAGGATGCAATTAATTGATCATAAATGACAGTAAAGACATTTATAATGTTACAAAGATTACTATTTCCAATAAACGCTGTTCTATTGAACTTTATATTCATCAAAGAATCCTGAAAAAAAAAGTATTATGATTTCCTCAAAAAACAATACTCATATATTCAACATTGATAAGAAATATTATTAGAACAATTTCTGATGGATCATGTGACACTGAAGACTGGAGCAGTGACTGCTGAAACACCACATGAACTTTGACATTGCATAAATGATATTTTAAAATATATCAAATTATCAAACATCAAGTCACTTTAAATTGTAATATTTCACAATATTGCTGTTTTTACTGTATTGCTGATCAAATAATTGCAGCCTTGTGAGCATGAGACTTCTTTCAAAAACATTTTAAAAAATCCTAATGACTCCAAACTTATGAATGGTATTGTATATATTATCTAAAACACTCTGCTATATGGAATAAAAGCAATAAGCCCCAAAAAGCTGTGGTTTACAGTGAATTTTTAACAGCTAAGGGGTGTTGTTAGGCATGACGCGGAGTGCCTAAAGCCCCCTTAGCTGTTATAAATTCACTGTAAACCACGGCTTTTTGGGGCTTATTGTTTTTATTCCATAAAACTTTTATAAAATGGTTATTCCATATACATAGCAAGGTTTCACAAAATGAAACAATGCAAATAAAATGCAATGACATTAATTAAAATATTATTCTTCCGCCAAACAATGTAGTTCCTCAGAAACAGATGGGGTTGCAACAAAGTGGTTGCCGAGCAACACAGAAGCAGAAAAAAAAAAAAAAAAAAAGTGGTGTATGTTTGTAGAGTAATTTACAGCAGCTTCGAACGCGGTTCAACCAATCTGAATCAAGGACCGGAACTATCCATTTTATAATAATAAATTCTACGTTTTCTATTTCATATGAATGATAAACACCAGTTTTACAAAAATGACATTTTCCCCTATCCAGCGCTTGACCTGAAGCATCATGCCTGTCCTAAATGATCTGTTTAAAGGTGCCAGACGCCAATGCATATTCAGTGCGATCCGTCAGTCTAAAGTATGCTAACACAAGTCTCATTTTTGCTTAAAAACAGATCTTTACAGCATTTTTCTTTCTCATGGCAAACAAAAGATATGAAAAAGTTTCTTTATTTAATACATCTGTACCACTGCATCCTTAGTATTGTTAACATGAATAAAGTGAATCAAATGAGAATCGTGGATGAATAAAGGAATCTTTCACTGCTTTTGAATTTCCATGAATAAGTGAGAAGGATGACTAACTGATACTAGTCCCAGAAAAGCTGAACATTCAGATTTTGTCCTCTTTTTTCATTTTAAGAAAGCTAAACTCATCTGTATAAAACACTCATCCAACAGTTAAACCTACCTTCTCCCATTGTCCTCATGTCTAGAGTTCAAAGCTCCCACCGATGTGAGCATCTAAACATTTCATAACTGCTGATTGTCCATGTAGAGGCCAGAAAGCATATGAAAAACAGAACATTACAAAATTCCCAGTCCATTCAGTCAACTATCGCCAGAAGTTGTATTCATCCCAATACTCACACGTACATGGTACATACTGCACTGACAATCTATGAATCAGACCTCAGTTAGTGTTGTTACAGACAAGCAGTCCAAAAATAAAACGAACAATTAGTAAAAGTGACGTACTTCCAGAAAAAATGTTTCTGAAAACATATGGCATTGCAAAGTCTAAAATGTTTGGCAAATTGCAAAAACTGCCATGGGCTTGAACTGCTTACAGTTGCATGAAAATGATTGGCTTAAGTGGTTACTGCAGTGCTGCATGGATGAGCAACCAAAAGATAATTCTTCCATAATCCTCTCACGCTCACGTGACTCATTCAACCTCTATCATGGAGAAAAACTAATGCTGTTTGCTTTCCTTCTCGCACGGACTGTTAAGGTTACACAGCGTAAAGAACAATTACATCTAAAAATGACAAACATGTAGAAGGTCATTCACATGCAGTGTGACCTTGCACACACACACACACACACACACCAAAAAAATAAAAAATAAAAATACCACACACTCTGTTTAAGGTAGTTTCGTTCTCCCATTATCCGCCTGACCAATCAGAAGCTTCTTCCAAATAGTCCAGCGATCAGTGTAAATTCTAATGCATTTGTATGTGTTAAAAGTGTGGTTGATACAGAGCTACGCGTCCGCTAAGGCAGCCCGATGCGAACTGACAGTGAGTGGGTGAGAACTTGGAGGTGAGCACCACGTCGCTGTGAGAGTAGATGGAGCGAATCTCCCGCAGCAGAGCCGTCCGCACAGGCATGCAGTCCGACAGCTCGGCACAGTGCTCATCGAACGCCAGCAAGCGCACACCGTAACCGTACGGCGAGCAGATGAGCCGGCCGTCGGGACTGAAGCACAGCTCCTTAATGTAGCCTCGGCCGACATTAGCCTCCTCGATGTAGTGTGTGAGACGCAGAGAGCAGCGAGGAGACACCGGAGGTCGAGGCGGAGCTCCCTCTTGAAACTCGTACACACACGTCCACTGAGAAAGACAGAAACGAGACTGTTAATTCATTTTGCACGTTCCACACTTTTTAGGTTTAGGCTACACCACTGACCTCCTGGTCGTCCATGTTGCTGGAGCAGCGTAACAACGTGGCCCAGCCTTTGGGATGCAGTTGCAAGGAGGTGATGCAGTTGCCACGGTCTCTCTCGCCTGGGATCTCCGGGGTTAAAACCTCAAGACTGTTTCTGGGGGACAGACCTGGATAAAGACAAAAGGTGAACACTGGAGTGAAAACTCTGTAGTAAAAGCAGTATTTGGTTCAAAAGGTGTACAATCAAAAACTAAACTGCTAAAAAAAAAAAAAAAATCGATGTTCACAATAAAAAGACTAAACAACTTTTATTTAATTCAGTCTTACCCTCTCTGTGTGGATGGGTTTTGCTGTCAATGGTGTGACGGGAACCTCCTGACCTGGAACCTGCTGATGAACCTTCTGAAAATATAAGAAGAGACTTGATCTTAAAAATGAATCACAACACAATTAACCAGTAGTTCACTGTTTCATAGGGTGTTCGAATTGGGTTGTGCAGCATTCAAAACTGAATTAAGATGTCCAGTGATATTACAGTTCCTGAGGTAGCAAACAGAATTGGAATTCAAATTTACATTTAAGGAAGTAGAATTACAGTGAAATAAATTGAAATGTAATTAAATTAATTGATAGACATGTATGTAACTGCAGTTTTCAAAAGCACTTTTTTAAAATTGACATTACTTAATATTTTATGAATTACCCATAAACAAGTCATACACACAACATGAAGTGCTGTTAAAAAATTAAAGAAATTAATCATTTTATTGAATAGTTGCATTGAATTGATCAAAAATGACAGTAAAGAGACAAGCATAATGTTGTAGATCTGTTTCAAAGAAATGCTGTTCTTTTGAATTTTATTCATCAAAAAATTCCGGGGGAAAAAAACGTATCACTGCTTCCACAAAAATATTAAGCAGCACAACTGATTTTAGCATTGACAATAATAAAATCAGCGTATTAGTATGATTTCTGAAGCATCATGTGACACTGAAGACTAGAGTAATGATGCTGAAAATTCAGCTTTGCATCAAACTCCATTTTTAAATTTTGAATGTTGCCCAAATCCCACCTATAGCAAATTTCACCCTTTGAAGCATTCATTCATAGCATTCATCATTTCAGATTCACCTGTGTCTTTGTTTCTGCTTTATGTAAGTACCTGTGCTGAGTGGAGCTCTGCGGGCCCGTAGGATGCGGTAGCTGCCGACCTCAAGGCTCTGGGTGAGATCAAGGTCATGTAAGATGAGCAGGTAACCAGAGGAGGTGGAGATTAACATCTTACTGCAGTCTGGAGTCAGACGCATCCGCATAAGATAGCGTGTGTGGAAAAACTTCTTGTGTGGACAGCCATCCTCTGTGAACCTAAACAAACAGCAAGTGCAACGACACACAGTTGCACACAACCACTTATATATGCAATCTTAAAAGACTAGTTCACGAAAAATAAAAAAAATGCTGAAAATGTCCTAAAAACGCACTTACCCTCAGATCATTCAAGATGTAGATTAGTTTGTTTCTTAATCAGGACAGATTAGGAAAAATGTAGAATTCATTTGCTCACTTGCATACCAATGGATCCTCTGCAGTGAATGGGTGCTGTCAGAATGAGAGTCCAAACAGCTGATAAAAACATCACAATAATCCACAAGTAATTCAGGACTCTACTCCATCAACTAACACTTTGTGAAGTGAAAAGCTGCATGTTTGTAAAAACAAATCCATCATTAAGATGTTTTTAACTGTTGCTTCTGGCTATAATACGAGTCTTCCATCCACTATATAGCTTTCTCCAGTGAATAAAAGGTCTAATCTGAATCAGGAGAGAAATATACACAGATCAAAACTCTACAAAACAGTTCTAAACAAATATGTCTGTGGATTCTGATGTGAGAGAACAACAGGGGATGGATTTACTGGAGGAAGCATTATTATGAATTAAGGACTTACTTTTTGGTCAGAATTGACTGTTTACAGTTACAACGCCTAAATGACAGATGGATACATTTGTTACAAGCAACCTTTCACTTCACAAGACATTAATTGATGCACTGGAGTCATGTGGATTACTTGTGGATTATCGTGATGTTTTTAGTTTGGACTTTCATTCTGATGGCACCCATTCACTACATAGCATCCATTGGTGAGCAAATGATGTGGGGCTAAATTTCTCTAAATCTGTTCTGATGAGGAAACAAACTCAGCTACATTATGGATTGGCCTGAGGGTAAGAACATTTTCAGCAAATTTTCTTTTTTTTTGTGAACTATCCCTTTATTTAAGACAGCTAGGAAACGCACACCTCCAAACCACAAAACCTACCTGTTGGTATCCCATGTGATGACATTTCCGTCAAACCCTGACGTCACCAGCAGGCGAGTGTGTGTATCATACTCTATGTTCTTGACCCAGCTGGCGTGGCCATGCAATGAGCACACCTTCGAGTTGAGTTTACGCAAATCCCACAATGCAATGGTGGTGTCATCAGAGCAGGTCGCAAACAGCCGGTTGTCGAGAAACCTGAATAGTACACAGCCAAACAAAGTTATACTTAGACAACACGGTGGTCATCCTCATAGACTTTATAATTGTGCCAGACATTATATGTGTGTGTAAGAGATGGAAAAACAAAAGGATCACAGAAGCAACTAAGACATGAAAATTGTGCAGTATGCAAATCCTAGTGTTCAACATGCAAATTGGTTTTGAATTAGTTCTTACTACTATGAATCTAAGTTCTTACATAAAAACTGTTATAGAAAAGCTTTCGCTCATGTAACTGAGGTTCCTGCACACTGTGATCGATTATATATTGTGTGCACATGTACCTTATGTTGTTTACACAGTCCTCATGAGCCTCCACCAGTGTTTTGATATGTCTGGAAGAAACGGGGTCAAACAAAAGCACTTCTGTTTGCTCACAAGCAACCGTCAAAACTGACCTAGAAAAAAACATTATACAGGTGTTTGTCAATTAGGACAGAACTTTTCTCTATGGTAGATGTATCCTATTGTTAAAAAAACAGTGTTTTGCTTAAAACAAGGATCAATTTAATATATAGTATAGACAGATAGCATTAAACATTTGATTGCATTGCTTTAATTTAATTATTGCTTTGGCTTATTTTTTGAAACAGTCTTAACATTCCTTAAACTGTAAGTGCAATTTTTAGAACTGTTTACATCACAACTCTATTGTGTGTTTGCAAGTAGTCACCCAAAACATTTAATTCATACTTCAAAAGCCTAGTTATTGTGTCAGCAAAATGGCCAATGTCATCAAAATGAAGTTTATCTTTGTGAGAGCTGTACTAGTCAAAATGTGTCCATTTTTTTTCACCATAGCAGTGAACTGTTGACATGGACAGCTTACTATGCCATACATTTTGTCTAGATGAAAGCTTCTATGTATCACACAAAGCTTTTTAGAAACAGATTGCAACAGTAGGTAAACGTTTACTGGGAAAAGTCAATAATAAAGTGCACACACTTGTAAATTTAGCAGATGTCACAAACATTCCATGTCAAAGACATTTACGGAAAATATATGCGCATGTCTGACAGATTTTGATAATTGAATGGATCAATTTGCATGTGATGGCCAACAGCATGTTTAGACAATGATAAGAGTATGACAATTTGATAAACTCTTCAGTTTTTAATCACCAAGCTACGTGCATTTAGTTATTGTGCAAATTGTAGAGAACTGTACTTGCTCTATTGCACATGTGCAATTAAAAAATGAATAAGAAATTAAAATTTGATGCAAGAAAAAAAAAAAAGGAGCCAAAGTGATTAAGAGAAATGATGTGTTAAGTTAAAAAGGTTAAATTTGCCACTCTTTCTCTATTCTGGGATTGTATTCAAACCAGACATTTTAAGTTTCTTAGTAAATTCATAAGTAAATTGAACTTGTAAATTTTTAATTATAGTTTTTCAACTCAACTTTTTGCCACTTACAGGATATACAAGCATATATAAAAAAACAAAACAAAAATGAAAATATAATTCTTATATAGCCTACTAATTAATCTGGTAATAACAACTCTGCAATAAAAAAAAAACACTAAATAAAAATAAAATACGAAAATAAAAATAAAATACGAAATAATAAAAATACTGAAATAAAAAAAATAATAACATGATTAAAATACATTTCTGGCCTTAATACTGTAACTGTTGTGCTGTCAGAGATGTACTCCCCAGTTTGAAGATCAGAAATGTCAGTCATTTGTGTGTGTGTTTACCCCATGACTTTAGAGTAGTTGTCTTTTCCAAATGAATCAGTATTTTTTTTTCTTGATTTTTATGCATTTAAAACTACTCGACTGCAAGCTAACTTACGGTATCAGAAAGTTAATGTAAAGTAAAGTGCAAGTAAAGTGTTCCATTGAAAGTTTGCATTTGTTCCAGGACATATGATTACATTGGAATGTTTTAACAAAGAATACATTTGAAAATAATCGTGAAAACGTTTATTTGTTTTAAAGCTAAGTAGTCAAAGGTGCACACATCTGAAGAGACACTCAAACACGGATTGAGCTACGGGACAACACTTACCCATCTGGCGAGTACTCCAAGTTGAAGACAGCTCCGTGGGTTTGTGTACTGAGGTTCACGGAATCCGTAGCCGGGCTCATGGACGAATAAAGCCGTGTCATGGTACGGAAATGATCCCGCGCGGGGTCTACAAACGGCCCCCTGCGGACTGTCCTCCTGCAAATCCACGCGAACAGAGAGTCACAGGCGCTCGACCCCCTGGCCCCCAAGCCTGTCCCGCCGTCCGCGGACGCCTCGAACTTCCGGCTGCCCTGCGTCCCGGTGCCCTCGCGGCCCGCCTGCGGAGAGGATGGTCTGCTGGAGCACCTGTCTTCATCGCTCTCCTCCTCCTCCTCGCGCAGCGGATCTGCGCGCGGCTCCTCGCTGTCGCTCGGCTGTCCCGAGCTCATTGTTGCACGAATGTTGCTGGGGGCTCCGTTTTGAGGCTCACCCAAACTCACCCTCCTGCCGTTTGCGGACAGGCACTGGACCTGCGAGCCAGGCCGTCTTGCAATGTGTGCAGAAACCGCTTAAACATCCATTAACACAAACATAAGAGTGCTGCGGATGTGTGCGGATACAACAGACTACGTATTTCCGGTTCCTTCTCTGCATAAATTAAAAGCGAACTGAGATAGTCACACAGCTTTGATTGGTTTATTTTTAGACTATATTAAAAAATAAAGTCTTTCTAACTTAAAAAGACTTTATATATATTTTTGGCAATGTGTTAACTTTAAATATGTACCATAAATATGCCAATATGTGCCAAGCCAGATTAAAATACATGCTTCCTATCAGAAGTGCTTGTGACTATCAATTTTCTGTATTCACTGACTGAAAATTCATACATGGTGGATTCACGCAAAGTCCTTCACATTACTGGCAACTAGTGATGGGAGAAACGAAGCTTTTCGAAATCGAATCTCTGAATCAACTGTAATATGATTCACTGATTCGAAGCGCTCAAAACCACAGGCTGGCGGCATCTACTGGTCAGAGCGGTTAATGTAACAAAACTCAGTCCAAAAATGCACGAGACCTTTTACGAACCAAGAGCAAATGCTTAACCTCGACTGTAAGTGTAATCTTAGTTGCAAATGATATCATACTATACCGACAACACAGTCACAGTGTTCTTGAGAAAATGATTTATTAAAGGCTTCCAAATACTGAAAGAGAACAAAAAGCAGGTTCTTGTTAAGAATGATAATCAATATCTTATTTAAAAATTAAAATAAAAGATCCACACTTACTCCACATATTCACTCACTGCATCAGTAAGGTAAGTTCTATTCACTTAAATGAAAAGAACTTTTATGAGGTATAGTTATGCAAAATGTCTTAGTCGGCATAAGTAAGAATTTGAAGCTGGATTCAGATCTGATGCCCTGAGATGCTGCATCTCATCCTCTGCTGGATGTTGCTGTCATACATTTGCTGCATATTCTTCAATGTAGTTTGACGAAACCCGGGGGGGGGTTTGTGCACAAAAAGTATTCTCATAGTTTCATAACATTACGGTTGAACCCTTGATGTCACATGGACTATTTTAATGTCCTTACTACCTTACTGGGCCTCGAACATGGTAGTTCCTCTGCCGTCTATGGAGGGTCAGAAAGCTCTTGGATTCCATTAAAAATATCTTAATTTGTGTTCCGAAGATGGACGAAGGTCTTGCAGGTTTGGAAAGACAAGAGGGTGAGTAATTAATGACATAATTTTCACTTTTTGGGAGGACTATCCCTTTACTCCAAACCTCTATGACTGACTTTCTGCTGTGGACCAGAAAAAAAGATATTTAGAAGAATGTTTGTGACCAAACAGTTTTGATGACCACTGACTTCCATTAAAAGGAACATTTCTCAAAATATCTTCTTTTATGTTCCACAGAAGAAAGTAAGTCATACAGGTTTGGAGTAAATGAGAACAGAATTTTCCTTTTTGGTTGAACTACCCCTTTAATGACCACGATGCTCTACAACATATCTCTAACTCTCTGTGATTGACTCTCTATCATGCTGTCGTAGACAGAGCGATACACACTGAGGACCTCAAGCGCCGTGGGCCGCATGTGAGGCTCCTTCCTCTTGCACTCGGTGTAGATCTGAAACAAGTGAAAATGGATGACATCACTTCCCAGGACATTCCCCAATAGGAAACGTGTCACATCTGGAATCTTCCAGATGTCCGTCTTTTCATCGTATCCAGGCATGGCTTCATCTGAGAACTGCACGTCCTCGCCGTAAGGCCACAACTGCTCAGGAGCAACGAAGTCCCCGGTGAGCTCATGGTGACCGCACTTCACCCCTCGACGTCCCCTCTCCACCTCAGGCAGCGCATCCAGGTCGTTGGCCAACAGACGCATGTCGGATGCGAGAAGAAACTGGCTGAGAGTTTTGTGCAGGTCGTTGGAGTCACACATGACTCGGACGCCCACCGGACTGCTGTGGAGGTAGGCCAGGAAGGCGACGTAGTCTATGGCCAGCTGTAGTCGAGTATGCCAGGAGTTTCGCCAGTGATATCGGTCTTGAGCGAGGGTGGCATCGAGCGTCAGTGCTGATCCCAGAGGGTGATACTCTGTAACAAACACGCCATCCTCTTCACACGCCCCTACAAGCGTCACGACGTGGGCGCTCTGCAAGGCTCGTAGCATTGACAGTCCATGGAGGAAATCATCTGTATACTGCTCCGATGACAAGACGGAGAGCGCCACCTTCTGCCCTCGCCACTCAGACAGATAAACCTAGAAAACACAATCATACATCAGTATAAGTCTCAGAAGATGTATTACAGTTCCCTTATAATTTACTCAATTATAAGTAATAATGTTATAAATAATGTTGATTTTCTTGACCAGGCAAATCGTTTCGCTTCAGAAGACCTTGATTAATCATCAGGAGCTGCAGGTATTAGTTTTGTGTTTCTTGGCTTGCTTTTTTTCTTAAAGTGACAGCACACATTGTCTTGCACTTTATGAATCATAAAGGACCATGGTTTAAGCCAAAAATCAAAAAAGAAAGTCACCTACAGTGGTGGCCAAAATTATTAGAACACTAGTATCTTCAGCAGCTAAAAAATGGTTTCAAGTCAGTTATTTCTATCTTTTGCTGTATTGTGTCAGTAGGAAATATCAGTTTACATTTCCAAACATTCATTGTGCCATGAATTGTAATAATCCAGTGAGATTTTTGAAGAAACAGAACAAACTGAGACAGACTAAATCCAGAAGAACTGTGGCAACGTCTCCAAGATGCTTCAAGAAACCTCCTTGCAAAGCTACCTGAAAAACTATGTGCAAGTGCACCTAGGGCAAAAGCTGCTTTAAAGTTAATTGTTAAAGAAAATCTGTTTAACACATTATTTTTGACAGCATCCTCATTTTGCAGCATTTTTACACAAGTGCCTAAAACTTTTAACAGTACTGTAGCTTTGCAGGGAGGTCTCAGTTTCTTCATGTCATTCCAGACAGACTGGATGATGATCAGATCAGATCTCTGTGTGGAGCACTGGCTGTTGTCAGACAAAAATATCACTGGATTATTACAATTAATGCCAAAATAAATGTTTGGAAATGTAAACTGATATTTCCTACTGACACACTAAAGCAAAAGATACACTATATTGCAAAAAGTATTGGGTCGCCCCTTCTAATGAACAGGTTTGACTACTTCAGTAATTTCTGTGAGTACAAATCTTAATGTTAAAGCATATAATGATATTCTAGGGAATTGTATGCTTCTAATTTTATAGCAAAAGTTTGGACAGGACCCTTTTCTATTCTAACATGACAATGCCCCTGTGTATAAGGCAAGGTTCAAAAAGAAAATGATTGATTCAGTCAGTGTGGAAGAACTTGACTGGTCTGCATAAAACCAAGTCCTAATCCCAGTTTAACACCTCTGGTATGACTGTAAATGCAGACCTTGAGCCAAAAACTCATCACCAAACACCAATGACTTGTACATATGGGTACAGTCATTTTAGATACTTCCAAAACTGTTGCAACAGAGATGGAAATACAATTTTTAAATACATGAATTATGTTCCCATCGTTGTTGCCACAGATTTGGAAGTGCATTTTTCTGTTCTAAAGAAGGGGGTGTCCCAATACTTTTGTCTATATAGTGTATGTACAAGTCATTGGTGTTTGGTGATGAGTTATTGGCTCAAGGTCTGCATTTACAGTCACACCAGAGCCAGTGTTAAACTGGGATTAGGACTTGGTTTTATGCAGACCAGTCAAGTTCTTCCACACTGACTGAATCAATCATTTTCTTTTTAAACCTTGCCTTATACACAGAGACATTGTCATGTTAGAATAGAAAAAGGTCCTGTCCAAACTGTTGCTATAATATTAGAAGCACACAATTTCCTAGAATATCATTATATGCTTTAACATTACACCTGTTCATTAGAAGGGGGCGACCCAATATGTTTGGCAATATAGTGTATATAAAATATATAAAATAACTGACTTAAAACAATTTTTTAACTGGTGAAAATACTAGTGTTTTATTAATTTTGGACACCACTGTACATCTTGGATGATATTGTTTTCCATTTGTTTAAATGATTAATAGAAAAATTAAAGGACAGATTAACTGTTTATCAAAATCAATATTAGTTGCAGCCAAACTCACCTTCTTCACAGCCCCTTGTCCAATGAGCTTAACACGCCGGACCTCAGCACGAATTTGGGGGCACTGAAGCCAAGGGGTACAGGTGGTCATGGTGCCCACTTTAAAGTGGCGAAGCGGGCACTGTGTGTGTGCTGAGAGAGGGTTAGTGTCCTGATACAGGGCATCTAGATAGAAATACAGCAGCAGATTGGCACAGAGGAGAGCTGCCAGACAAAGCAAGACTGCAGGCAGTCCACACCTCATCCCAAAGGTGCCACCCATAATGACATTTTAACCTGTTGATCGAAATACATGAAGAGATTTCAGACAAATATCAGGTGGAAAGTGAAAACAGCAGTCAGATTATCAGATATAAAAGGTTTGGGTTATAATCGGTTTGAGGGTAGCATATCACTCACAACAGATACCATCTATAAAGACTTTTAAAAAGCTTTCCATTTGAGAAATTTCGGATTTGGGGAATATTTAGCTAAACGCCTTGCTCGAGTGTCAGCTGTTATAATACATTTTGTCTGAACTCACGATACCGCGCACTGCGTTTTTAAACGGATTTAAATTGATTTTTAGAACTGAAAACAGAATGATAATACAAAAATATGTCTAAAATGATTTTATGAATTTATGCCTTGAACACACCAGTTTGCATTAGTATGAGTATACTGGTTCACCAGCCGCAGAAACTAATGTCTTCCAGTTCATAAGACGTCAAAACAGTTCATTTCAATTGAGCAAGCGTTGAATAATCTGTTGGTTCAGATCCCACGCCGTCAGATTCCTCAATGTTGTTGTTCCGGATTGTCTTGCTCTTTCCAAGTTATTAAGAGCAACGCACTGTACCCCGAAGACACATCGCCATCTAGCGCCATTACTGGGTAACAACATCGCCATAGGTCAAGAGAAAAAATGAGGAAAAGTTACCAAATTATCCCAAAACATTTTTTTTTCAACAATATCTGTAGCACAGATGGGCGCTCAATATAAACTAAATAGGCTATATGTATGTACAATAAAAATGCTTCCCGTTTTGCTAAGATTTAGGATTGTGACCTCTGCATAGTTTCAAGTCTCCTTTCAGTGTTTTTAAAGGAATGAATAATGAAAATATGTTGAATTAATATTTTTAATTTGGTTTGACATCTTATCTTTATGTCAAATAGAGTTAAATGGATTACATAGATGAAATATTGTACATAAAAAAGTACCAAAGAATATTCTTAAAAATAACAGTGTTGTCAATGTATTACTGTGTAAAAAAAAAAAAGTCAGACATTGTATTGTATGTATAATATACATTCAATGTCCAAATACTTAATACAGTGGCCCCAAATTGTAGGCTATTTGGACACTTAAGCCACAATCAAACATGTATACATGTCTTTGCATTGTATAGCAAAATATAGACCATTTATTTTAAGGACATATAGCACAAATCCACTTGTTTTTGAATAAATTTGTAGGTTTCAGAATACGATCCGACAGGCTACATTAATCAAATGGAGACAAGATGTCTTGGACACTTTCTGATTGTCAAATTGTGAGGAGGGACTTTTTAATATGATGAACTACACCGAATATTCTGTTTGGACACTTGCATGACCCTGAACTGACTTTAAAAGCTGACCTTAACACCAGTTGGTTACACCAAAACAAAAAGTGGCTAAGAAAGTTGAAGTTAATTCTGAAATAAAGCTCTAGAATTATTTATTTGCAGATGCTACTAAGTTTAATATTTTGTATATATTCCGATATTTTTAAGTGTGACATTTTCAATTACCCATACTTTTTGTGGCTGCTTTATATATGGTACCGGTTTCCCTACCCCTAGCACTGGTAGTGTAAATTAACAGCCTATTAAAAAAGCAGGATATTTATATTTTCATATCAGCATCAAAATAATATTTGGAGATAACTAGGCTACGTCTATTACTAACTTGATTCAGGCCTCTGCAGTCAATGTTTCAATGCATAGTCAAAATGAGGAAAAAAAACTATTTCACACTTTAGGTGCTTTTGTTATTAGTTTACACACACAATATGTTCTTTAAGCCACACGTGAGTTTTCTTTTATTCATAAGAGAACACAAGTCGGTCACCACGGTTTCCATGGACAGCGTTTATTAAATATTAAAGCATGTGGTGTCGAATTGACACCCTCGTGCCACAAGCCCTTTATCTGAAGATCAGGCAAGACCTTTAATGTCAGGGCATGCACTTTACCTGGGGCACACTCTAATTTCAGGCAACCAACATTTGTATAATGTAGGTTTTTGCCGGCAGAATGGAGCGACGCACATCCAGCGCTGAAGAGGAGCGAGCAGAGAAGAGAGTGCGGTTCCGCGTGGCGTCGGCGCACAGCGGCCGCGTCCTGAAGGAGGTGTTCAGAGACGCGCTCGAAGACTCCGCGGACACCGACACCACTGCGAGCTCAGAGCCGGAGCGCGCAAACTCGCCCGTTATCACGGAGGCCAACAGCCACCTGAGCGGCCTGCTGCTGGGGCCAGAACCGGACGACAGCGGCAGCGAACCGGACGAGCTGCTCATGTACGCCAGTGCAACCAAGGAGAAGCTCTTCACCGGAAAACGCGTGAACATCTTCAGTAAGAACGGAACGATTCGGGGCGTGAGGGATAAAGTGAGTGCGGGACAGGTGCTGTTTAACAACCTGTCCAAAATGTATGGGGTAAGTTTTATTTGGAGCAATATAATTACTTAATACGTTTATTGATATTTCATACAGCTGTGAAGATTTTTCTGTAGGCCTAAAAGGTAGAAAAGGGGAATGGATGGGTGAGTTTTTAATAGCTGGGAAAAGGAACTCAATCACTCTCATTAAGACATTCAGGATTAATGACCGACTAATTGCTGTAAGAAAGAGACTATGTTTACAGAATAACATGTCCAGGTTATATTTCACCTAAAAATCACAAGAAATAAGAAACATAAACATTCTTAGAAAAATAAAGACTGTATATTTGTGCATTGTTGCTATGACAGAAAGTCTCATAATTCAGAGGAAAATTATTACTCCACTTTATACATACAGTATTATCAGATACAATAAAAAAGAATTATTACATTACCATGTAAAAGTGTTACCAAGTGTTACAGCCAGTAAAAAGTTTGGACACACCTACTCATTCTTTATTATTAATTTTTTAAAAAAAGTAAACTAAATTAAAACTTGTGGCGTAATTTATATTTGTATTGAAACTTCTAGATCAAAGAGTTTTAAATAAATTTGCTTATAAATTCAGTTATATGCTCAAGCTTCACTGCTAGTATATGTATTTTTTTGTATAAAAATAGTGTTTCCAATGTAATGTTACTGTAGTTAACCTGTACATTACTTGCTCTTGAAGAAACAGCAACAGAATTTATCTTGCTAATTGCTAATAAGTTAATTTCAGTTATGTTCATAGTTATGACTCTAAAGGTTATTTCCAGTTGTTACTTGTTAATATTATTGAGGTTGTTTCAAACTATTTCACCATTAATCTATAATGTGTGTCTTTCAAAGGATTCGCTTATGAACCGGCCTAAAAGACCATGAGATTTTGTCTGAAAACAGCCCTGGGTGTCCTGCAGCAGAGGATGCTGGGTCACAAATTAGGACATCACCCTGGGTGGATGTGCAACAGGCTTGAGCGTGTGAAAGTGATGAACAGCGGCCAATGTTTTGTTTTTGTTTTTTAAAGTGCTTTTCAATATTTGTGTATATTGTAGTTCTGTAAATATATTTTATATTCACTTTTTGCAAAAGCATTTTTTGAAAAAAGGAACTGAAGGGATCTGTAAAGTCAACTGGTGGCTTAGAACGTTCTCTTTGCCTATGTTTGAGGTGCCTTTTCTTTTTTCTTTTTTTTGACCTTTCATTGTTTGTGATGAAATTGTGATTTATTTATTTTTTTTTTTTAGAAAATAACATGTTGTAATCAAGTTTTATACATATCTCTTAAGTTTTAATGCAATAAAATAAAAAAGTCACACCAACCTTTTTGTATTTTTGTTAATACTTTTTAGAATATTAATTTTTGATTCATCCACATCAGATTATGCATGCATTGCAATATCAAAAATGATTTTGCTAACCCAGCTCTTCAAGTTTTTTCAGCATTTTGTTTTTTATTCCTCTGATAAAAATGTACAGTAACTTTGATTTGCTGCAACTTTGACTAGCAATGTGAATTATGTGCAAACTGGATTTTCATCTGATCTTAGAGTGATAGTAGTTGAGATAGTTTTCAGAAGACAGTAAGGAGAGCGAAGACCCCGTACAAAAGCGCGCAGGGATAGGCCACCAGCAGCTGCTGCCCACTCATGTCAAGAGTGGAACTGAAGATCTTAGAAGCTGATAGACTGCACCAGCCAATCACAAACAAGGCCAACAGTGTTCCCAAGAGCCCCCTGCATTAAAATAAAAGCCACTTGTTATTCTAATGCAACATACCTGAAATTATACACTCTTAAAAATAAGGTTCCAAAAAAGTTTTTTTTTTTTAAGTTTTGGCTCCCAAAAGAAGTTTTCAGTTCTTTAAACAACCATGTTTTTATAAGTGTGAAGAACATTTGAATAATCTAAAGAACCATTTTCTACTAAAGAACTTTTTAGTAAACAGGTTCAGTGAATGTCTAAGGTCCGTTCACACCAAGCACGATAATTTATAACGATAACAATAAAGACACAGTTTTAAAAACTGTTCTAAAGTTAAAAGAATAGCAGAGTCCACACCACAACTATAATGATAATGACACAGAAGAACAATTTGGTTACAATCACGTTCAGAACACTGAAAAACAATAATAAAAACAGCCAATCAGAATTCATCCTGCATTAAAGAACTTGAGCATCTAAAGGAATAGTTCATTCAAAAATGAAAATTTGGGGTTGGGGTTAAAATTTACACACTCAGGCCATTCAAGATGTTTGTTTCTTCATCTGAACAGATTTGGAGAAATGTATCATTACATCACTTGTTCACCAGTGGATCCTTTGCAGTGAATGGGTGCCGTCAGAATGAGTGTCCAAACAGCTGATAAAAGCATCACAATAATCCACAAGTAAATCACACGAGTCGTTATTATGGATTATGAACTCGTATTTTGGCTAGAAGTGAAAGTTTAAAGTTAAAACGGATTTGTTTCTTATAAAATGCACAGCTTTCGGTTCACAAGATGTTGACTGATGAACTGGAGTCACATGGATTACTTGTAGATTATGGTGATGCTTTTATCAGCTTTGTGAACTCTCATTCTGATGGTACCACGGTGCATTGGTGTAGATGCTAATATATTGATGGTTATAGTTATCGTTCTTGGTGTGAATGGGCCTGAATGGGCCACAGATGCCAATAAAGGACCTTTATTTTTAAGAACGTATGGAAAATGTAAATAGACTTGGACATGTGGTCTAAAACTGTTTTTTATTTGTTGTGGCTGTAAAACACTCAAAGAAATGGTAAATGTTTCTATAAAGTTATGGATACTCACTGAAGGGAATAAAGAACAGCAAAGGCAGAGAGTCCCACCATTGGCAGGAGACAGTATCCCAGCACACTCGCCACACATCCACAGGATATGCTGTAACTGCTCATCAGGTTCAACAGCATGTGCATCCCCACACATCCCAGAGCACTGATGCCATACACATACCCAAAGTGTGCTTTCCCTGCCTGCCAAGAGAATACACACACAAAACCACAGGTACATGCTCTGGACCTTACATATGTTTTCACTTCCTCTGTGCAATACAAATCACTGTGTACCTCTAATTAATGGTTTCACAAAGGTTCAGGATGTAGTTTGTACCATCAATAGTGTGGCTCCCAGAGCAATGCAGAAGAGAACAGGCCCAGTGAGGTCCGTCTCATTCATTATACTGCCATCCGCGGGCTTCAGTGGATTTAACACAGTCAGAGTCTTCTGCCAGATATGGTCAAAGTTAATGCCCAACTCTGAGAAAAAATACACACATTTTTCATTCAACATACATTTTCTGTTAAGTTTGATTAATGCATACAATGTCCAATTTTTAAAGCTAAAATATGCAAGTTTTCAGTGTTAAAGAGTTCACCCAAAAATCAACATTTTGTCAGCATTCATTGACTTTCATGTTGTTCCAAACTTGTATGAATTTCTTTCTTCTGTTGAACATAAAAAAGGATATTTTGAAGAATGCTCCTAACACAGTTGCATGTTGCCATCGGCATCCATAGTATTTTTTCCATACTATGGAAATGAATGGCTACCGGCAACTGCTTAGTTACCAAAATTCTTGAGGGTGAGTAAATGATGACAGAATGTTCATTTTGGGGGTAACTATCCCTTTAAGGTGCAATCACATTACAGAAATATCTGCAAAATTTTGCATGAAAATCTTCCATTATTCTACTATCATTAGTGCAGTGATATATGAAGCACAGCTCACACAGAAGTCACTTTCTAACCAAGCAGCTTTCTGCTGGTCAAATAAATCATTTTTATTACCTTCTAAGAGTGGTGGTTCTTCCTCATATGAGTCTATATATTCTGTTTGCTCCGGTGGCGCTACAGGCTGATACACCTGTCCAGTATAAGATGCTGTAGTGGTATACTGTGCGGAATTATCACTGATGATCAGACAGTAAATGATGAATGAACAATTAAATTACACACAGAAACACACTAGCTGATATACATTAATAAATGAAATATTAATGCGACATTACACTCACACTTCATGATAGTCTGGATTGACGTAGGCTGGATCATAGACATATACATCCTCCTGCTGACCGTCCATATAATATCCAGACTGATAGAAGTCTTGTTCAATGTTTTGAAAGTCTCCCATTCTGTTTAAAATAATGAGGAATGTCTACACAAGTTCATTTGTAGTATAAACCAGTTCTGAACATACGTTCTTACCTTTACGTGTCCTTTAAAGTCAGGGTTTGATTTGAAGATCTTGGTTTGTTAGTACTGAGTCTTTGCTTGAGCAGCTGTTTTGCTGTATGTGTGTATGAGAAGCTATAAATAGTCTTCTATATTTACTTGTGGGACATGAGCAGCACTATCAGTGAGCTGGGAGGTCATGTTGTAAAGCCATCCTGATGATCTCTAGATCTACTGATTGATGATATGCTCATTTTATATTAAATTATATATTCTGTATCTGTCCATGAAAATGATTTTTGTAACATGGTTACAGAAATATAGGTAGGATAAAAAAATTACATTCTTGTCATTTGAAGATATAAGCCGTATAATAAAGACACAAACATCAGTAAAGATTATGTCTAATGCTTTATAACGGCAAAAATTCAACATCTTTACAGTATAGGCTAAATGTTTGCAAATGCAACATAAAATGTCTAAAAACAACATTGACTTTCACATTTGTTTTGTAGGCAAAAGAACTAATACAGTACATTTTCATTCGCTTAATGAAACAGTATAGTATTAAAAAAAATAATTTCTAGGAAAATTACCTTACATGATAATTTTACCATCTTCCCACTAAAATTTTATTTGAGTTACATTTATTTATGCTGTAATTCAATGTCTATAAAACAATTCAGCTATAAAACTAGATCAGAAGACATAAATAAGAAAGGTTAAAGTTATGTCCATGTTCAGTAAATTATTATTATTTTTTTTAAATATTAAATATTGTTTGAATTGTTTGTTTGCAATATATTGTGGGTGGATCTATGCCAAGACATTTTAAGTCTTTCCTGAATATTTATTTCACTGTTTCCCTCATGTCTAATCTTCAACGCCATGTCAAGAAATGTTTTTGGTTTCTTTTAAGTTGTAGTTTAGACACTCGTGAACACTTCCTGGTATTTCATAGCTGATATGCAATATTTAACTTATACTTTGACATTATTTAGCTCTCTTATCTGTGATGAAGTCAGATGATCTACAGGTCTGGCAGAGCACTGGAGTTTCCACCGGAGCTCATACTGGAAACTGGTGCTTGGGTTAAAAAAGTCGCATGGGATTCCTCCTCTTCATTTCTGTGGAAAAAACAGACAGATTACTGCAAATTGTAAGTGTATGTGCGATGATGCAGAACAATATGTCTTCAGAACGTATTCCCCACCATTGTTTTTTCTCTTTCTGATGAGCTGCACAGTCAAACCGACGTATAGAGCTGACATGTTTTTTAAACTTTTGTATGAATAATGCTTGTTCAGAATTATTTTCCAAAAATGACTTGGTAAGTGTCCACTCTTATTTTATCAACCGGAAAACCATACACATCTGTAGGCATTTCTCACCCTGGATTGCTGCTACACCGGTTCCCTTCAGAATCTGTCAGAGCTGGAGCATGAATTGGTTTCCTTCAGAATTGCAGAAAACAAAAGTGCCATGAATATACACATGTGTTACTCCTTTGAATCAGTATCCTGAAATGTATGAAATTGCTTTTGTTACACATAAACTGTCACTGAGAGGTGCAAATAAGGGGTTTTAAATGTTTTTTTTTTCTACTGTCATTATCATTATCTTTGTTTCACCAACTCTGCTTTTTCTTTCAAGGTAGATGATACCTTGATGATCTGAGAGATTATGACAAATTTATGATTTATCTTAATATGCAAGACAACAATAAATACTTACTTTGATTTCAATCTATTAATTTTAGCAAAGAGCAGTCTGAGAACTCTTTCTCTTTGCTCCCAGGTCATCTCTGATATGTTCACGTTGGCTTTCTTCAGATTGCTGATGAAATATCACAGCATTGTTACAGACAGTTTTGCTAATGGAAAAAGCATCATTCAGGTAATAACACATTAGAAGAGAATTTTGAAAATAGAATAAAAAACACAAAATAAGCATAAGACCCTCACCCTTTTTCAGCCTGATCTGTACCACTGGAAGTGCTGTGGGATGTTTTGTTGATGGTGTGAATGTGAGCGTTCTCCGTTCTGCCTGATAGGAACTCATCCATCCGCCTGCTATGGTTAACTTCTGCTTCCTGTCTGGATAACATAATGTAGTTTATAATATAAGTGATCTAAAAATGGTTCTAGAATGAAATAGGGGTGTACGATACTGAGAAAAAAATTATATGGCACATAAGTGGCACAGAAGCTGAATCTGAAGTGGCATTTAGATGTATTTACACAGACAGTTTAATGCAGCTCATAGGTGGCTTGAATGCATTTACACTGCATTTACAATTATATAAAGAATGCTATGCAATTTTTGATTTTATATGAAATATGAATCTAAAACCACCAGTAGGTGGCAGCAAGTCACTGTCTGAACAAGTTGAGTAACTGAGTCATTCATTCAAAAGATTTGTTCAAAAAACTGTTTCATTCAGTCATTGAATAATTCATTAAATTAAAATTGTTCAAAACATGGATTCATTCAGAAAAGAAACACCAATGTGTTTTTTTGGAGACACATAACAATTCTGCTATAGTTTCAATTGGAAATTTTCGTTGAAAATAAATAAATAAAGCAAAACCAGACAATATTGTGTCTAATAATGCTAACAAATTTTTCATGAACTGTTTTATAAAATCAACATGACATTCACAATTGTTCTGATAATCAAGAAAAACAGCACTCTTGCTAGTGTGATATTGCTTAAATATATCAATTGATATTACTATAAGACACAAGTCAAGGGGGAAATGGCCCTATATATCTTCTATATTTTGGGTGCATTCAAACTGCTTTCTATCAAATAGGCTACATCATGCAATGAAGGCATGTTTTTGTGTGTTTTTTTGCAAATAGAGTGAATGAATAAATGCTGAAGCGCACCTGTGCATTAGCATCTCCTGCTTCACATGGTTCAGAGCCTCATGGAAGAGGACCTCCATGTCTGAGCGCTGCTCCACTACACTGCGGGCTATTCTCTTCACTCGGCTCAGTTCCCTGTCTCGTACGCTCAGGAGCTTCTGCAGTTTGTCCAGCTCTACACCGCCGGCCTGAGACCTGACCGCAGCACGCTGCTTGATATCAGCCTTCTCCAACTCAAACTCAGCCACCATGCTGGCCAGGGCCTGCTCCAGTGTGAACACCTTCGCCCTCAGCTCAGTGACTGTGCTCCGCTGGGCTGCAAGCTTAGATATGGTATCATCTGAGGTGTCCTGACTCCTCTCCTGCAGGGAGAATGAAATTGTGGGTTTCAATGAAACTGGTCATTATCAATGTCAGCTGCTTTATAGGCAAGCTTTTTAGTAGACAAGGGTCTACTTGAGCTAATTTTCAATTTCACTTAATTTGTGCATGTGTATATGTGTGTTTGTGTGGGTGCACAAGAAAGTTGATGTAATTATAATTTTTAATGATTAATTGATATAGTATACATAATTTACAATTAATACAGTGTAATAATGTAAAATAACCTTAATAATATAAAAGACTTTACTGTCATCTCTAATAAATTTTATGCATCCTTGCTAAATAAAAGTAAAAAACTGAGAAAAAAAAATGGTGTGTGTCACCTTATGCAGATCAAGGATGTTGTTCTCTTCTGCCAGCGCTGCATTTCTCTTCCGCAGATCCTCCACCTCTTTGATGTGGTAACCCAATGCCTTATTTAGACGCACATTCTCCTTGAACATCGAGCGAGATGCGTCATCCAGCTGTCTGACAGGGCCAAGATGGAGGATGTCATCTCATTTAACTCATGCAAAATGTATCTCACAAACAGTTCCAAAGACATCAGGTAGAAATGTGAAGTGGTTCTGGGATACTGGGAGAGGTGGAGAAGATACTTACATGATGGCTTCATTGTGAGCTCTTTCTGCAAGCACAGCAATCTTTTGCTCCGCTTCCTTCTCTAGATAAACCTAATGAACGTAGAATGAGAGAGACACTGAGAGAGAATGAGGAAGATTTTGTTGAAATGTTGTTTGTATATGTACCTTATTATTGAAGAACTTTTGCTCCACTCTTGCAAGTGTTTTCTTGTGTTCTAGATCTGCATTGTCCATAGTTTCTTTCATCTGTACAAAACAATGGTGATGTTATAACAGACATAGCACTTTATACTAATACTTCTGTATCTGTGCACATGAAACAATTAGGATGAATTATACATTTTTGAGTTCTTGCTCCATTTGAGGCTTCTTCTTAAGGAAGTCATTGATGATCTTAAGCTCCTCTTGAATCATGTCAAACTCGCTAGATCTCTTCTTAAACTTCTCCTCCAGCTCGTTGATCTTTAGCGTGTACTGAGCGGCCTGTGAAGACAATCAGTGAGAAACACTGAGCAGTCAGCAACAAGGCAGTGAGTACAAGAGTGACCTGATCAGTTCCTTTTAAAAAAAAACACTGGACTGGAGAAACTGTGTTTATTATAAAAATGAATCCTTTGAGTATTATCTACTATATATTGTCCTTTATTAATGAAATAAATGCCAGTGTTCAAATTAATGTTCACAAAGAGGGAACTTTTAGTTATACAAAAATGGCATTATCATTGTCTTTGACTTGCATGCAGTTGCTGTATAGACGGAATGAAGTGTTTTTAAAAAATGGATGACTATTTATCTATTTATTCATTTAAATGGATGACTTTTATTTCTATATGATTTCAAACATTGTATTTTCAGGATTTTATGATTTTTTTTATTGATGTATTTTCTGTCATCTTTGTTTTATTACATTAAACTGACAAAATAAATCTCAAACCACAATGATGAGAACAAAGAATGAATTTATCCCAATTTTCCTAATTGAGGAAAGGCATTTCTTACCAAATTCTCCTTTTCCTGAGAAGCCCTTGTTTTCTCAAGCTGTATTTGTTGTTCCAGTGCCATTATCTGAGAAAACAACATTTTATAGGGTTACTTTACCCCTAAAAATGAAAACTATCATGAACTAACTTCCATGTTGTTCCAAAACCCATAAGACTTTTGTATGTCATCTTCGAAACACAAATGACGTTTCATTCAGTCCCTCTATTAAAAGTCTATTATATCAAAATGTTGACGCATCCAAAAATTTATCAAGAGATCATAAATTAATCCATATGAATCAAGCGGTTTAATCCAAGTCTTCTAAATAGACAATCACTTTATATGATGATGAACAGTTTTAATTTAGGCTTTTATTCACATATAAACATTAATCAATCAATGCACATACATAGGGCATTATGGTAAATAGAGGCTCAACTGTATTTGTGCAAGAACAAACCTCGTTGGTTCTTGTGATACGTTTCATTTTATAATATTTTATGTGCCACATACAGTACATGTTAGTAGATCAATGTTAATATATAATTAAACCTATTTTATAAAGCATTGCCTCCTCAGATTTGTATTAAACTGCTTGATTCATATGGATTACTTTTATGATCTCTTTATAAACTTTTAGAAGCATCAAAATTTTGGTTTAATGGACCTTCAGTGGAACCACAGAAATCACTCAAGTTTCATTAAAAATGTCTTCATTTGTGTTTAAAAGATGAATAAAACTTTTAAGGGTTTGTAACAATGAGGGTCAGTAGATGATGACAGTTTCCAATGTTGGATAAATTAACCAACAACCAGCACACATTAGTCATCATGTCATGTGTGTGTACTGTAGCTTTAACAATCAAATGCATTAAAACACCTTCTCCTCGTTTTGCAGGTCTTTGCTCCTCAGAACAGCGATGATCTCGATGCTGTTCTTCTCAGTGTTGTGCTGTAGGTCAGTGAGCTGCTGGTTGGTTTTGTTCAGTCTTCGCGCCGCTTCACGGTACTCCACGCGTGAACTCGCCGTCAGATCACACCTGGCCTCCCACAGAGCCGCGTTTGCTTTAGCCCTCTCTATATCAGACTCCTTATCTCGTTTTGACTCTTGCTTGCCATCTTTCTTTCCTTTTCTAGATTAGAAAATACTTATATCAATATCGAATATCAAAGACATAAAGTAAAACTATGCAGTCAGATACAGTCTACTTTTCAAGTTAGATTCGCGGTTTTTCCCAAACGCTAGGGCATATCGAAATAAACAGGCAGATCAATACGTTTTTTACTCACCCCTTTGCTTTCTTTCCCTTCTTTCCTTTTTTAATCGGCATTTCTTGTGCTTTGATCAGCTGCACCGTTCAGTGCTCCTGCGGGATTAGTTTGTTTACACCTGTTGTCATGGAGACTGTCACAAGTCACATGTGTCGGTCCACTCAGTCCATGCTGGAAACTTTTTATTTTTCATAAAATTTTTAATCTTTGTTAAGGTTTTAGAATATTAATTATTCTGAATGTTGTATCAAACATTTGTGAACTACAATAATGTACTGTACATGTACTTCATATTGTAATAACGTACATTTTAGAGTAAAAAGCTATTATCTTTTTGTAGTGAACTGAACATGACCATAATATTGTAGCCTCATTCTCTTTTTGGATATGCACAATTTCAGAAATGAAAACAAACCTTTTTTTTTGTTAATCAGCTTCCACCTACTTGCGCTTTAAAACTTAAAAAGCACACAAACACAAGAGCTCTTACAAATCGCTGCTTATTTATTTGCCTTATAAAAATATTGCAAAAATTTAGCAAAGACAGACATAATAAAAATTAATTTTGTGACTATAACAGTCATAATTAAACAATCTACCACTGCAACTCCATAAATAATACACAATCACAATTATATAAAATCTCACATCTAAAATCCGAACGCACACATACATCTAACAACATTAGCAAAAGACACAACCATTATAAAATATCACCCCATATAAAACACCCACAGGACCTGTCACATTCAAAGACCAGTAAGGCTTTTGGAAGTCGATTCTGGATCACTGCCAGGGGGCTCTCCTTCCCAAAGCATGATTAGTGACTTTCTGCAGAAGAAAGAAGACATGCATTAGAAAGGCTGATCAAACTCATCACTTGTATACCGGAAATAGCTGAAATAATACTGATTTAAAAACTGGCAGTATGACTGTATCTGGGCTATTGTGTGTAACTCCTACTCCAGAACCTTTTAACAATACCTTGTTAAAGAGTTGAGCGTTTAGGCGGTAGGAGCGGTACTCTGCCTGTCTCCTTTCCTCTTCCCTTCTCCTCTGGACCTCAGGAAGTTGAGCATATTTCCTGAGGGAATACACATTTATTTGGCAATTAAAGTGCAAAATTATCGGAATCAATAATATCCAAATAAAATATTAACATACTGCAGTTTAGGTCGTTACGCCTCTGACTGGGCCTATTTTGAATCACATATTACACATAAAAATAGAAACTTAAAAATAAAAGTTGGATAGAGATCTGTATTATTTTAGTAGCACTGACTATTACATTTGTACTATTTAATATTTATTTTTGCATTTACTATTATAATTTTTAACACTTTGAATTAAATTTAATTTTAAAGTGTTAGTAATTCTGTTGTGTGTTTTTATCATTTCTAGTTTTTTTTTTTAATAGGTCTATATAGTTTTAAGTTTTAGTTACTTTAACACTTCTTAAATACACCTTGTACTGACTTTAAATGAAAACCAGAAACGTTGCCTTGGAAACTAGCTGAAAGGTTTTTATGAAGTAATGAAAATGATTCTCTTTTTATGGTTTTCTTTTTATATGGTTAATAAACCTGATTTTAGAGACACTCAAACAAAACCACACACACACACACAAAAAACACACACACTGACTTAGTTCACACTGCAGGCTAAAGTGGCCCAAATCTGACTTTTTTGCCCAAATGTGACCCATATCTGATTTTCTTATGACAGTCTGAACAGCACAAATCCGATTTTTTCAAATCAGGCCCAGGCCACTTTCATATGTGGTCCTAAATCGGATACATATCCAATGTTTTGCAATGCGACTTCAGTCTGAACGGCCATGCGATATTTACGTCATTGAAATGCGACAGACGTCACAATTCTGCGCTGGAGGAGGCGGGAAGATTAAAATCACAATGGCAGACAATATATAGACAATACTATCACTTCGTTATTTAGGCTCCGATTGCACATTAACTTAAAAATTGCTAAACACACGCTAACACGAGCAGCATCCATTTTTATTTCCGCAAACACAGTGCGCTGCGTCTGACGTCACGTCTTCTTCTGCGCATGCGGGTCACTTCAGGGCCGTATACGGTTCACACGAGACTGATGGCAGTCGCATTTAAATGACAATGTGAACAACAGCGCAAAAAAATCGGATTTCAGCAAAAAAATCCGATCTGAGCATTAAGACCTGCAGTGTGAACTAAGTCACTATTACCTCCTGAGTCTGTCTGTCCTGTCTATTCTCTGACTGTGTGATTTCCTCCCTAGCCAACTGAAAGCATGTAGAAGGCACAAAACAACTTGCAAATAAAGCATCAAAAGTCATGGAATGCTTTTTAAATCTGTTAAGTGACCCATATATGCACAATCTGGTAATATGTGCATTGTCTCTGTCATAAATTATCAAGATTGTTTGAAAAAGCGACAATTGGATACTTACTCTTTGGATCTTTTAACCATCTCTCTTCTTGGAACGACTCGTTTACGGGGCACTGGAGCTGCTGACAGGGGCATGTTTTAGGTTTCAACTTAATGCAAGCTGTACCAAGCTTGTAAAATATAAAATAAACTGACAACTCACACTACTAATCTTATGTTATAAGGTCACCTGGTCTGTATGGACGTGATGGTGCGGGGCAGTTGAAGAGCTCTTCTCTCTCTCTGTTGAAGACTGCCTGTAACCTCCTCTCCTCAACCAGCAACCCCAAACGCTTCATCCGCTCCCGTGAACGAGATACAAACTCTGGCCGATGGAGCTCCAGAGCTTCCTGTAGGAAAGCATCAATGCAAATGCTCAATGTTAGACTAAAGGTCTTTGCACACTGAGTCCGAAATTTTCACACGTTAAAAAATAAATACGACCTCATGTTGTGTCAATCACGTTTACACACTGCCTCCGAAACTTTCGTCCGTCATAAATAAATTTGGGCCAGGTTCGATTTTTGGCATTTTCGCATCCGTAGCAAGCATTTTGATTGGAAAGGATGACGAATACGGAAAAAGATAAACTAAAAAAACGCATACGAAAATTTCGGACTCAGTGTGCAAGGACCTTAAAATCAACAATCAACTTCCATGTACTCTTTACAACCACACAGCAGGATCCAAAATGAACATTCAAAATCTGGTCCAAGCTTCAATGATACTGCTCTAGTTAGCATTCTTGGTTATCATTATAATTATCGTTCCTTGGTGTGAACAAGCTTTAAAATGGATGGATAAAACAGTTGCTCGTCACACCTGTAGTGAAAGTCGAACAAGAGCCGAGGTTTTGTCACTGATATCGGTCTCGGTAGCTTTTATGGACTCTGTTGGCCTTTCTTGTTCTTGATGGTTCTGTCTCTCTCTTAGTGGTTCTCTGGTCGTTTCTCTCCAGGGTCTGGTTCTAGTGTAAGGCTCAAACCAGACTTGGCTTGGGCAAGGTGCTGATTCAGTCTGTGGCTGGTTTTCCTTGCGACCATCACACTTAAGCTCATCAGCTGCGACGAACCATGACACACCTTAAAGAGAACATGACATATAAAACAATAAGAGAAAAAGAGAAAAAGATGAGTTACAGAAAAATGCTGTGTCTGTGAGCATGTAATATGCACCGTTTGGGTAGCGTGTCCGGATGCTCTTGTTGCTGGGGTCTTTCTTCAGAGCAGTCAGGGTTTGGGTGGGTTTAGATGTGGAAGCAGTGGGGATGGGAAAGCCACTCTGAATGCTTCTGCCAAATGTGTTTGATGAACGGACATTTTTGAAAGCAGCTGGTGAGGGAAAGATGGTGCCTACGTCCCGAGTGTGTCTGCGGGTGCCATTTATAACAATTTCCAAATCACCTGCAAAAACAATACAAAATCCCATATGACATATTTTGTTGCAGTTACTCTGTCTAATTCACACGTTGCTTAGTTTAAAAAGTGGACCATTGTTGTGTAACTGACCTGCCTGCACACCTTTGCTGACCAGTTTGACCTTTGACCTTCTGGAATTGAGGTTTTGGGAAACACCTCTTTGAGAATGATGGGATAAAGTGCTTGAAGATGATGAAGAATCAGCAGAGACCTGGAACAATAACAGAAGATTAGACAGTTAGATAAGGAAACAATGACAGCCTCTCAGTCAAAAAAGTTGGGTATAAGCTACTACTGGATCTTCACACTAGATCTTTGCAATATATTGTACACACAATACATGTGATTATTTTGCTGACAGTGTAAAATTAATATTGCAATTTTCCCCTGACAATGTAATTACACTAGTTTTGCAACCTCTCTCAGTCTTTCTTGTGAGGGCGCAAAGATGGAGATATAATGAAAATGACAAGGAAAAAAACTTCATATCTGTGAATCAGTTAAAACTGATTAATTGATTCAAAATTCTTGTTCAACAATACTTTATCAACAACACTCAAAAACATTCACTGAGGTCAGCACATGACATCCAAAAAACAATAATTTTTAGACATTAAGGCCCGGTTTCACAGACAGGGCTTAAACTAAGCCAGGATTAGGCCATTGTTCAATTAGGAAATGTAAGTAATTTTTATTAACAAGCCTTAGAAAAAACATTACTGGTGTGCATCTCGAGACAAAACAAAGGCACTGATATATTTTAAGATCAGTCAGAGCAAGTTTCTTTCAGTTAAAACAGCTCAGACTTACACTTTAGTCTGGGACTAGGCTTAAGTCTTGTCTGTGAAACCGGGGGTAAAAGGTTTAAGTAAAAGCATACACTACCGTTTTAGTGTTTGGTGTTGGTAAGATTATTTGTTTTACAGACCATTTTATTCAGCAGGAACTTATTAAATTGATCAAAAGTGACAATAAAGACATAATGATAAAATATTTTTATGTCAAATAATGTTGTACATAAACTTTCTATTCATCAAAAAATCCTGAAGAAAAAAAATGGACAAAAATATTAAACGTTTTCAACATTGATAAGAAATTCTTGAGACACTGAAGACTGGAGTAATGATGCTGAAAATTCAGCTTTGACATCACAGGAATAAATTACATTTTAAAATTAAAACAGAAAATAGATATTTAATTTTAAATTGCAACAATATTTTACATTTTGTTTTTTAAATAATCCTTTTAAGACATTTTTAAAAGCAAAGAGCCAATAGAAAAATATTAACGTATATATAAAATGGTCAAACGGCTAAAATATACTGAGACGTGTAAAAATATAACATCTTTCATTTTAATTTGTTGATTCTCTTTCAAAACTAAGAAGCTGAACAGTCTGTATTAAAGAACTCAATCGAGCAAAGACTTACCGTGGAGTCATCAGTGCTCACATCATCGGTAGCAACAGAGACGGCAACATGTTTAGTACGGGGTTTCCTTTGGCCAGTTTTCTGCATATTGTTGGTGTTGTAAAGTCTGAGCAAGCTGTCGCTGCTTTTCAGTCCCTTACTGGTGACTCGGTGAGGTCCAAAAGCTCGCAGCAGCCGCTCTGTGTCAATGGTGGACAGGCTACTGCTCGTCTCCACACTCGCAGACTCATCTCTCTCAGCAGGACAGCGATGTACTCTGTCCTGACTCTCCTCATGCTCAGGCCAAGCTTGTTGTGGAGCCATGTCTAACTGAACTCTTTGTTCTTCTCCCTCTGTGGTCCCATCCTCTTGATCACTCCTCCTGTAATACTCTCCTTTCCTGCTGTGTGACTGTTGTATAGTTAAGTCTGTTGGAGTGGTATTGTGAATGAGACGAGACAGACGCTCCAGTCTATCAAGCAGTGACGTTTCTCCCTCATTAGTTGGTCTTGTCTCCTCCATGCTCCATTTTTCACTGAAGCGGCGCCACAGCTGGTCCAGAGAACTGCTAATCTCTATGCTAACATCATGAGGTGTTCTCTCCTGCTTTTTCTTGTCCCCCCTGTAGGACTTTCTGATTGGCTGAGAAGGTAAATGGTGTGGTTCTAGTGGATATTTGGGCTCCTGAATAGTGCTAGTGTGAAGATGCACATCATCTGTACTGTAGTCTGCCTCCATGTGTAAGGGGACAAAATTTTCTTCCTCATCTCTATACTCCTCATCTATGCCAACAGTGTCCATGCTCTTCTCAAAAACATAAGCTTCAGGAGTAGTATTGTCATTTTGGCCAGCTAAAGTGGCTACTGATTCTGGAAGACCATTTCCAGACACACTGGAAACTGACAGTGGGAGAGACCACAGCAAAGTTTCTATTAAATGTCATATACATGTGGATGGGTAAATGATGACCACTTAATTTTTGAGCTATTCTTTAAATTCAGCAAATTTTGTACTAATATGCATCTAATGTGCATCTTACCTCTCTTCATTTTGGCCCTCTTACTGTAGATCCCTTCCTTGTGTTTTGTTGTAATTATGTTGTCTTCTAGCTCTCTAGAGCCTAAAATGTCTGTATTAAAGTGTGGAGGGACAGCATCATCAGAACCTGCAGAGGGAGCGAGAAAGAAAAGGAGAGAGCATGAGAGAGCTGGATCAAACAGAGAGCAAACAGCAGTGAAGCAGAGGGGCCCAGAAGGGTTTGGCATGTGGATCAGATGAGGCTTGTATTGCTGGATTGGTTTTCTCATGGACAAAGACCATGAATAATGCAGGTCTGGGTGAGAGCGTGAACCATCTGCAAGACTCAGGGGGGAGGGGCCAGTAGTGGTGCAAGTAAAAACCCATTTATGCTCAATCACTGATTATGTATGGAAGATTTGACCTTTTTTATATCAGAGCTATGTGATACAAAACAGGTGCACATGAATTAAAGGATTGTCCAGCAATGAAGTGTCCTCTAATAATCTATATAATGTATCCGTAATATCCTCTGTACAACTGAGTAGTCCATGAAATAATGTTGTGAAAAAATATGTAGGACAGGAAGTAAGTTCGATCCATTTGTTGATACTTGGATGGAGGCAGATCTGAACATAAACTTGCAGTCAACTATAAGAAAGGGGCAGGGTTTAGGCAGACTAAATGATTGGAGAAGTCGGCGAACTTTGCAAATAAACTCAAATTAGTTGAAGTACTAAAATTACTAAACTACAAAAAAAAAAAAAGCTTAACAAAATTGTGTAAAAAAATTGTTCACTATAAGATCAATAGCATGCATTTAGAAAATAAAAATTTTCATTTCATGACGACTTCAAATAGCCTTATTATACAGCTCCCAGGAGGACTTTTATTTCATAAAATTGGGGCATTTTGTGGTCAAATATTCGCTTGCAGACAATCGCTACACAAAAGCTGTGCATGCTCGTGACTCTTTAGCTCCGCCCACGGCATGCCTCCAGGAGCTCGACTGTTTCCGGAGAGAAGCAGTACAGCTGCTTCTTTCTTTTATAAATCTGATAAAACTAAAGACTCTTCAGAGATATGAAGGGTTCAACTTCCTTAGAGCTACTGCTTCATCTTCTTCTTCTGGTGTTTTATGGCGGTTTGGCAAGTCAGCGGAAAAAGGTGCATTATGGCCACCTACTGATCTGGAGTGTGCATAGATTTGAAAGAAGGGGGAAAAAAAAAAAAAAAAAAAACTAGATTCTATCTATTGTTCCTGTGTTTTTCAGGTATTTAAATAATATGCTATGCACTCTTGATTGCCTTGACCCATTTCCTAACAATACTTTTAAAGAAATATTATCAACTCCCAGCCATCCTAATTCTTGAATTAATTGAAATCTCACCCTTTCATATGCAGAACACTCAAAAAAAATATGCTTCACTGTTTCTGATTCTCCACATTTGTCACACTTTCCCGATTCATGCTTCCCTATTTTATGAAGACTATAGTTTAATTTTGTATGTCCAATTCTTAATCTCAAAATGATGACACCTTTCTTCCTATTTCCATATATTTTCCTCTCATTTCCAACACACTCCTGAATCTGGAAAAGATGTCTTCCTTTAGACCCACTATTCCATAATTTTTGCCATTTCTTACTTGCTTCACTTCCTTAGAGCTGTGCTAATTTAATGCCTTTAAATTTTTGACTCAAATATCCAATAACGTCCATTTTAGTCATTCATTTAGTAAGTAGCTGTAGAACCAAAACAGGAACTTCGGTCACATTCCATATAAACTGGTAATGTTATGCAGGATGCTGCACTGTAATAATTGAGTCAAGTTCTCTGTGACATACCTGGGTGAGAGCTTTCTACAGTTGTGTCAGAGCGACCAGGAGAAAGCTCTGGATCAGCCTGCGGGATGTAGAACAGCTCGGAGCTTCCATGAGGTTTGTATGGCAACAGGGCAGGGACAGCTACAGAAAGAGTACATAAAGAAAAATAAATCAACTGATTAATTTACCAACATCAAATGCCACTGAAAAGCATATCAAATGTACATCACACCTGCTTGAACAGAGAGTGTTCTGGATGTCCCAGCCAGCCTCTGAGAGGGAGCAAAGGTTTGTGGGTATCTGGCCTGTAAGTGTGCACTGACGATTCCTGCATTCTGGCCTTGAACTGGCTCTCTGTGTTCATATGATCTGGCATGATTTGATTTTGAGATTCGGTGTATGGACTGCAGATGTTCACCAGTCATGCCTGACACCATTGGAGGTGGGACATCTTTACTGGTGTTTTGACTGGATAGTCTGCTTAAGTAGTCTGGATTGGACTGGTGTTTGGGTGATAAGGTGACGTGTATGTGAGAGAGATGGGACGTCTTGCCAAAGGTTGAATCCAATGCAGCACTGGATAATATCTGGTTGCTGCTAGTGACTTTATTGTCCATGTGAGGTATTCTTTGGATACTCTGGGGATCGTTTGTAACAATGTTCTCTTTGTTGTCATCAGTCATTTCTTCTCCTTTCTTCTCTTCTCTATGTTGTTCTTCTCTCGCCGTCACTTTTTCTCTGCCAGATACATTAGATATAACAGCTGGCTGAAGTCTCATTTGGCTCGTGCTCTCTAAAGTCTCATGGTCAGGACCAACACTGTCCAATTCCTCAGTAGCAGTGATATGGCAATGTGATGGTGACTGTGGAGACGGAGTGCGGCGTGTGGTTGATATAGTAATAGAAGTAAAAGGCTGGGAACTGAGCCCCTCTCTAAGGGCAATCTGGCGAACTTTGGCTTCTAGGTCCTGTTGGAAAGGAGTGTAAAATGGAACTGTGTCCAAAGGTTTTGGATCAATTTTCTGCAGCTGATCTGAGGTGCGATTCTCCATGTTACGCAGTCCAACAAAGCCCTTCGTTAGCTGAGATTCAGGACCAACACTCGACTGAGCACTGCCCTCAGAATCTGAGCTCCACTGAGAAACAAAGCATGAGAAAGAGAACAAGATGTGTTATTATTACTGATAAGAGCTAGGATTGGGGAGGACTGTGGGAAGTAGATAAATGAGAGATTCAGTAGAAACACTGCAAGCATGAGAGCACAGAATAAATCACGCAAATGCAAACAACAGCTTTACCTTGAACACACTCTATCAGGACTTTCCATAATGCAGTCTGCCGCACCAAAAACAAAACTCATATTATTTCAGACTCACCAGTGAGTGTGATATTTAGGATATTAAAATTCTTCCTTAGTAATAGTTTTATTTTATGGCCAATTACCGATAAGTGGCCCATATTAAAAATCTTACTTTGTCTAAATTCATTAAAAACTGCAATAGTTTTAAATGCTACAAGTGAATTTAGGCATCACAACATTATGATGTCCAGTATAAAAAAATGGATATTTTGAGATTTGCTAAAGATTATATTGAACAGTGTTATGAACCCTATAAAGCCTACCGTATCACATTTAGCCTTCAAAACTAACAACATGATCAAAGATTTGCTAAGAACCTGCTGCATCTATAGTTATTCTTGTTGATTCTTATAATGTAAACCTAAGAATAGCTTTTATATTGTTAGAAATAATTTAATATGAACACTTAATGGACTGAAGCAACTCTTTTGATTTATCAAAGTTTACTTGATTATTCATATACTTTTTTTTTTTTAACAAATCATGTTAAAATGTTAGTATCAAATATGACACATCAGGCTTTTTCAGTGATTGACTAAAATTTTAAACTACTGAGCTTTGATCATAAAACGAAGCATTTAAATATAATCTAAGACATATCATGGAAGATATAGCAAGACAACTAAAATTTATATGCATTTTATGTAAGTATTCTGCTATACTGTTTTAAAGATCTCACAGATTTACAAGCTATCACATTTTCATCTTACTTTTTTGCCATATAAATATCAGCAACTGCACCAAATTGCATATTTTTGCTTAGTTTGAGCCTCCGAATAAAATTGAGGTGTTTTTTCCTACTTGTGAGTATGAGCTCCATAATCTCCTATACCATACTATATGAGACATAAAAGCCTCATGTTTTTGTATATTTTGTCTAAAGGCTCAATAAACAAATAAAAAAAAAAAAACTAATTTTTTTACTATTATTTCATGTTAGCCTCCACAGGGTTAAATTATAAGTGTTATTAAAAATTAACTGAACTGAGCTTGCACAATTAAATATCCAATATCAATCAACACCAAATAAAATTTTAAAACCAATACGGTGCCAGTTTATAGCACATTCCTGGTGATATTTATTTGAGATGTCAAAAGTTTGGCAGACAGATCGACCTACATCAGCAAGTCAGTAAAAATGCTGACATTCACACGAATGAAATTGGCAGACCTTTCTGTGCTGGCATATGTATGTTACCTTGGTGTATTTGGTGTTCAGTAGAAGCTCTCTTTTGATGTCTTCAATTCTCTCTCTGTCCTCAGCGTTTAGTTCTAAGCTTTCACACCGGCGGCCAGAAACCTTCATCAGGATCCATTCTAAAGAGACAGACCAAATCCAGTCATCCACAAAGTAAAAACCACTGAAAACTTAAGAAAAGCACCACTGGTACTGACAACACCTATATATGACTATATGTCCTTTTAGCCAAATCACTGTATTTACCTCGCGCACGGCTATCTTCTGGATCACTGGTGCTTGGCCGGCTTGTAACCATTGAAACGGGTGACTCACTCTGCAGGAGCTTGGCAACTCTGGCAGCCAACGAACTCTCGCTGCTACTGTCACTCATACTTTCAACCTCAGCTGAGACATGAGACGAATTATTCTCAGAAGAGCCAGTCACAGCATCCTCAGTCTGGTCGTGGTTTCCTGCTTTTGAAAGAACATTTATCTGCATGGCAGATGTGGCTGTAGGTGGCTTTGCCTTATCTGGGTCTGCAGCACTGCAGCCTTCAGGTTCAGCCCGCCTTGGGGTCACACAGAGGTCACGTGACTTCAAACTTTCCTCTCTGCTTAAAGAGAGAGCGGTGGGCTCTATAGTTGTGCGGTCAACCTGTTGAGGCCTTTGGAAGGATGACAAGCTTCCTTTCAAAGCCGAATCTGATGAAGACCGAGTCAGCAGCAAAGAGAGATTGGCACTAGCTGACAGAGATGTGTCATCACGATAACCTTGAATGTTTCGTCCTAGTGAAACAAGGGATGTGTCACTTTCTGAGAGGCGGTGTGAGCCGGAAGAGGAAGTCAGAGAGGATCGACCAGAAACCAGGCTTTCTGCCCGGCCCAGCAGACGTCTGATTTCATGCAGTGTTCCAGAGCCTACGAAAGAGTCATCATCCTCCTTTACCACTTCTCTGGGACCTGGAGGAGGCATGGATTCTGGGCTTGGAAGGCCAAAGCTTCCTTCACTTTGTGGAACATCAGACTGTTGTAGGCTTGATGAAGGATGTAAAGTTGAATGAAGTCTTGGTTGAGTATCCGCCTGGCTGAACATCTTCTTCACAGTTCTGTCACTGGCTGGTTGGCCTTGCTCATGCACTGACAATCGGTGTGTGACAGAAGCACTGGAGTCAGCTGAGAGCTGACTAGAACTGGAGAATGTCTCCTTCTGAAAACTGTCAACTATATACACAGAAAACAAAACATATCATTATATAATATGACCACATACACACTATACAAATAAAGCCGACAATATCTTAACTATCATAACTTTAACAGTGCACAAACATGCCAGACGTCTTTAGCTCACCTTCAGATGGCTGTGTGCTTTTAGTTGATGTTCCTATGGAGCCTTTGATGGTGCACAAGTCAGTAGGAGAGAATTCAGGCTCTCTGATTGGTCCTCGGCGAGTAAATGGATTTAAGATAGTTGAAGGTGACTGGTTGATACCCAAATTTAAGAGATACAACTATAAAACAAAAAGATATAAACCAGAATAATAAAATATCTATCAGGGTAGATAAACAAATGACAAAAATCACCCTGAATCACTGGTTTTCAAATAGGAAGTAATGTAAATTTTATAATGAATTTAATTTTCTAGTCATGCTGATCTCAAAAATATTTATTGGGTAGAAATTGCTATTTGTGAGCATCATTTCAAATGTTAATTTATTCAGTTACCTTGGACTTATGGAATCATCTATAATTATTTTAATGCATTTTATTTAATATAATTATTTTAATATAGTTATTGTAATTATTTATTTTTTGTATGTATGCATTGACACTCCAAGTTTCTGAAAAAGAAAGTTTGAAAATGAGCAGCTTTGTCATTACAGCAGAGATATCTGAGGGGCTGTTGAATATTCTCTTTGACAGTGGGGGGCCTTGGAGTCAAAAAAGGTGACAACTGCTGCCTTAAAGGATTCTTTTGGCTTGACCATAATTGAACACTAAATGCCATGTTTCCTACATATATTACTTTCATAATGTGATGTGAAACAGGATATTCCGCTAAAATGATGTATGGTGGAATTTGATGTTATCCATCCAACATTCCGTGATTTTATCCAGCAGAACATTTAATACCAGATTAGAGACCTTAATGTGAGTTTGAGTATTTTGAATTCATGTTGATTTTAAAGTCACAATGTAAATGAAGAAGCAACAAATCTTTTTTCCATAGTGTGATGTAAATCCGTGTGAAACAGATGATCAAAAAAGGGAAACTATTTTATCCAACAGTTGCTGATTGTATGTTGATTGTGTCATTTTCACCGGAAGATCGAATTGTGACAAATTCATTACTTATTATTTATAAATAGAAAGGGAATTTCATTTTATGCCAAATTTAAGCGCATTCTCCAAGTTCTTCTACAGACAGCACTGTGAACTTACAGGGATCCTGTCTTCAATGTTGAGTTCCCTAGTGTGAGGAGGGGACGCAGGTCTGGAGGTCCAGTAGGGTGCATAATTATCTACTTCAAGACTCACTACTGAAGAGGCGGCTCCCACTGATGCCCGCATACTCTGCTCACCATGGCAGCTGCCTTGAGAACTAGTGAGAGTGCTGCTCATGTTGAGGCTTGATGACACGTCACTGAAGCGCCCCAGTCTGAGGAGAGGAGACATCTTCACTGAGCTTTTATCCATGTGAGGAGCTGAGCTATTCTTTCCTTCACCCCTTCCACCTGAAACGAAGGATGACTGATAGTCCAATGATCTGGTAGCTGGAATGATGTTATAAGATTGTGCCACTGGAACTTGCTGATTGTGTGGACCAGTGTCTCTCTGAACAGAGGTCACCACAGAGCTCAGGGAGGAGTGAGAGTGTGAGCGATTGACAGGGGACTCAGATGCTTGTCCTCTGCACGCACCCGTCCCAACTACATCCACCCGACGGGGTGAGCCAATTCCAGAATGAGAGGAGGAAACTGGCTGAGTCATCTGGGAGCTGGGATTAGCACCAAATGTCAGATGCGTGTCTCGAGAAAGCATGTGGTTAAGTGCTTCAGGAACAACATCCTGTGCTTTTTTCTTGGGCGACACACAATCAAACCCGTGTAGTGCCAAATTATCATAAAACGACCTGCTACAACTCTGATTGGCTTTCCAAGCATCTACTTTTTGTAAGAAGCTCAGACTGGGAAGAGAATGTACTCTCCCAAGGGCCAAATGAGGAACCTGATCTTTCATCTTTGCACCAGAATAAAAGTGCTGAGTGTTGGAGTGAGGTGTATCAGAGGCCGGTGGATTTAAAACTGGTGGAACTTGTTCGTTTGAAATGGGATGGGCATATGACACTGTCTGCACAGTCTCTGAAGGTCCACTAGGAACTGTAGCTGTTGTTTGAGAGTGAATGGGAGAGGAATGTTGATCGCTTAGGTCCAATGATGGAATTAAGCCAGTTTTGGAGTGACTGTTTTGGGAGGATGTAGCCGCAGAAGCAACAGCCTCTTGTTTGGAGTGTATGAGTGAGAGTTTGGTCAATGCTGGTGGGGGTCTCATGAGAGGTAGTGCAGGTGTGGACTGAGACACAGGCTGAGAGCTCAAGAAAGAACCATCTGCTGCTGTTAGATGACCGGAGCTCCAGAGCACTCTCTGCAGATCTGGTACATGCATCACATCTTCACCAGCTGGTGTGACATATCGTCCACTATGCGAGCTTTTGTTCCCACTATGGTGCCTACTTGCTGGTGCCGAGATGGAGCCTCTTTGTACTGCAGACAGAAGCTGATCATGGAGATGATCAGTTGTTTGGTGTGAAAGCATCTGTGAATCACGAAAAGTTATATTTGAAACATCTGTAGCCTTCTGAAATGAAGATGATAATGACAATGAGCCCCCTTGGGGCTGCTCTCTGCCTTTTTGAAGATTCATGGAAGGATCTAATTGGCTTTTGTCTGTGTTTTGGTGAAGAGTGGCAGGTTCAGAGGTGGAGGAAATGGCACTGCTGTCACTAACAGCCACAATAACATCCTCTTCCCTGGACTCTAACAACACCCGAGCAGACATTCCCTCACTAAGCTGCTGAGCAGTGGTCTGCTCCTCTCCTTCCATATGTCTGATGATTTTGTCCTCAGCACCATATGAAACGCTCCCTTGATCCTCAAGCCCTTTGCAATGGTCTCCAGGTGACAGGCTGTGCTGGGAGAGTGAACAGCAGCTTTTTTCACCTGACAGGGCTGTTGGTACCTCCAACGGACGCTGGGAAAGTCCAGCCTGGTCAAGAATAGTATTTTGGAGGTGGGAATCATTAGTTACAGTTACATTTGAAGTCCTGGGGCATCTCTCGGTCATAATTGAGAAGTCAGGAAATCCCCTGTGTGCACAAAAACAATAGAGTATATATTATATAAAAATACAAAAAGGTGAAGAAAAATTTGAACATGACTAAACAAACAGTACCGAAGAGGGACAAATTCTGCATCTGTATGCTGAAAAAATGTGGAGTCAGAAAGAAGGTGAGATTTGTCCAGGCAGGGATGCAGTGTAAGTGCAGGTGACAACTGGCTATCCTGAAACTCTGAAAAAGAAAATCAATTAAATAATTATAAATTATATATAATAAATGTCATTATGGAAAAATAATACTAATAATTTTTAAAAAATCATATTAGGAGCTAAAATGCTTTTTGGCATGAAGTAATGTACAGTGGATTTCAAACATCCGAGATATATATTTTTTTTTTTTCAAAAACCAAACACTGTGTTTATTTACAGTTTTTAATGAATTGGAATCCCAGATTTTCAATGTGACCTTAGATCTTTGAAGCCCACTGTATAAAAACACCTGCTCTCTGTACCCAGTTGTAAAGTCTCAGATCTGCCTATGAGTGGCAGCACACTTGAATCCTGAGTGTTACTAAATGGTCTTTCATCATTGTCAGGATCTGTGTATGGTCTGCTAGCCTCTGAATCATGCATATTTTGTCCATGCTGCTGGCAGGGAATCTCTGCAGGGGGCTGGAAAGGTAAAAAGAGGAAAGGTAAACTTGAGTGTCTGCAAGAATGCTCCAATTTTTAATGGTTGCAAGATAAGTTTAAGATAGTTCAAAGAAGTACTTTCATGGTCCTCCATATTGGCACAGACAAAAAAAAAAAATGTTTACTTAAATGTTTTCTTGCATGGCCTGAGGGTAAATTTTCATTTTGGGTGATCTATTCCTTTCAACTGTATACTTAGCTGAATTTAAGTTAGTCAAATATCTGATTTATGTTTTCAGACTTATAACCACTGTACTCGAATTTCATCTTCGTTATACAATTTGATTTCTCATTCTCTCATCTACCTGAATCACACTGAATCATTAGGAATACATGTACGACACATGTATCTAAGCATCATGTATGCAAGTGTCTGTACGTGTACTTCTGCCATCAATTACACGTGACCAAAAATATATATATAAAACAGTTAAGTCCGGCAGTGAAGAACTGCTAACTTACCCGCTAATCAGCCTGACCCAGCTAGCAATTGATTAGCCGATGAATACAAAGCTGCTTTTTTATAAGGTTCATCCAAGTATGCTCTCGTGCCTTCGGTTCAATGTTTACTATATAAAATAATAATCATTCATTCACCGCCATCAAGTCATTGCACAGCCATTAGCGCTAACGTTAACTTTGAGCACTGCTCACTTGTTGTCATGCAGTGATAGTATCTGCAATGTTATCCCGATTAGCTAGTCATGTAGGAATTATATCGTAGGCTCGCACACTCCAGAATCAAACACACGCAATTAAGCCATATTTCTACTTTTATTACGAGACCCCAACTTCCATCTACTTACATTGTTTACGTCTGCTGCACACCCCTCTGAATCCATGTCGGTACTGACGCAGACGTTAACGCGCATGCGCACTTGTTTGAAATAACCGGAGTTACGTTAGAATGTGACTGGAGTGTAACTGGTATGTAAAACAGTTCCAATAACAAAATGTATAAATTATCTTAAGCTAACGGAACTTTCTCTAAGCATTGTGTTAAACAGAAAAACGCCATACCCACAGCGGTTTAGTTGGAGTCAGTGGCGCTTTGCTTTCAGAACAAAAATGACGCTGTTGCTATGGCAGCAAGAAAAGCCCGCAGCGTTGCGCGGGATTTGAGAGTATGGGAAGTACTACACTTTATTTATACATTGCCGCAGAGTATCCCCCCCCCCCCCCCCCTTTTTTGTTTGTTTGTTTGTTTGTTTGTTTGTTTGTTTGTTTGTTTCTTGACATAACCAGGATCTAAAGTAATCTAATGGTTCAAGCTGCACTGGATTTATGTGGGAAACTTTACTTTACTTTACTTTTAGTCATTTAGCAGACGCTTTTATCCAAAGCGACTTACAAATAAGAAAAAGTAACAAACTAAAAGTCAAAACTCTGTAAATACTATATATACACACACATTTAAGAAAATAAAGAAATTAAAAATGACAAATGCATACAACATTTCAAAAACTAAACATTTAAATGAAAACAAAGAAAGTAACACTAAAAACAACTTAAAATGTTAAAACAACAAAAGGTATGAGTATAATAATGCTTCTAACATAACACTAAGCCAAACACCAAAAAACAATGGCATGTGTATGTACAGCCACACACATATACATATACATACATATAAAAATAAATTAAATATATATATTATTTCATTTCCATGTAGTATGAAGTACTAAAATAACTAAAATTAAATAAAACTAAAACTTAATAAACAACCAAAACAGACATCAACACTGAGCCAAACATACTTGTTTTAAAAACAGCAACAACAACTTACTAACACATAGTAAGAAATGGTTATAAAAACTGAAACAGAAGTGAAACAAGTAGTAGGAAAGAGGAAAAATTAAAGTGATACTTATATCCTTTGTCGGTGTCCCTGCCCGGTGGAGTCCATAAGGAAACGTCATTTGATGTTTGAAACAAACATTATGAATGAGTGCTTTAAAGCTAAAAGTACCAAATTACCTTAAACTCTTTACCAACAATGTTTAAATTATAAATTACTGTTAATAAGTTAACTTTCAGTGGCTCAACTATTATATTATTCCAGTTTTTATATTTTCTTAAGGCTTACATACATTATCTGAAACTATACCTATCTTGCCTATTCTTTTTGAATTTTAATAATTTCCATCAATTGTTTTTCAGTAAGCCATTTAATTAACATGCAAAAATAAACACAGGACGGGGAAAGTGTTTACATTAAAGTATATAGCCTGTGTTAAATTTGACAGACAAACGAATATTTTTCACAATATGATAAACGCACTCGTCTTTTTTATTTCAATGTAAAGATATTTCTCTCGCACCACGTGGTGCACTTTGAGCGTTCTACGCATATATGCGCATGCGTGTGAGCGCGCGCTGTGTGCAAAGGTGGAGGAGAATCTCGAGAAAACACTACGTTTGGAAGGAATGTTAAACCATTTAGAAGTTACTTAAATATTTTATAATTTAGAATTACTTAGTTTCATATATATATATATATATAAATATATTCGCTAAAATGTCAAGAAAGAACACCATAGCACCAGGTAAGATATTGCTCTGCTTTTTTTTAATGACGTCTACCAAAACTTCGCCTGCTAGCCAAACACATGTAGCTCTAATAACAATAGAGAAGACGTGTCGTTTAACAATACGTCCCTGAAAATGGTGCAGAAGCTGTGAAAGAATTAGCCATTTCTCGTTATATTCATGTTGTCTTGTGAATCTAGTATATTTTGTATATTTAATTTTTTTTAAATACAAATTAACTTTAGTAGTATACGAAGGATGAGTCATGCTTTGATGACATATGCGGGATTATACCACACAATTCACTATTTGTGTGTCTGTGTCTATTTAAGGCGTGTTCAAACTTTAAAATAATGTTTTTCCAATGACTCTTTTAGAACACTTCCGGCTGCGTGAAAATGAGCGCCTCATGCGGACTCACGTAAGTCATTACGTTTCTGTAAATTCATTTATATGATATGAATCAGCATTATTTTTGTTAATCTGGTGTGTGTAGGTTTTAGTATGTAACTACTATTTTCTGTGCTGTTTTTTTTTAGGAGGCAATGGTCGATTTTATAAATGATAGACCTGCAAACCACAGCTTTTTAGATGCCTTAAGTTTTGGTTATGGGTTTGGTAAGACATGTTTTTATCTTCCTGGCACACGCCCCAGTAGACAGCCATGGTCACTTAAATAAAACCAGTCATAGAGCAGGTTTGGAATAACTTATAGTTGGAATAATTTAAATCTACTGCTAATATTGTGCTTGTTCTAGTGCTCTCAAATTTTACGTGAACTTGAACCCTGTTTGATTCAGCAACAGACTGAAATACTGAAGTCTAACAGGCTGCATGATTTATGATCTTATTTTCTTTGGATATTGGAGTTTCTATGTTATTAATAAAGTTCTTATAATTCTTAATTTTAAAGGAATAGCTAACTCAAAACTGAAAATTTGCTGAAAGTTTGTTTCTTCAGAACAGATTTAGTTAATGCTTGCTCAGTTGGATTCTCTGCAGTGAATGGGTGCCATCAGAATGCGATGTTATCAGCTGTTTGAGTTCTCAAGTAATGCACACGACTTTAGTCCATCATCAATTAATGTCTTGTGAAGTGAAAAGTTGTTTGTGATAAACAAATCCATCAAGACATTTTTAACTTCAAACCGTTGCTTCTGGCTGAAAAAGAGTCCTCTACCCGTAGTATTGCTTTCTCCAATGAAAAACTCATCTCTGAATTTGGAGAGAAATATGCACAGATCAAGCAAAAACAGTTCTAGACAAATATGTTGCTGGATTTTGATGTGAGCATATGTGGATATTACGTCTACATAAATTATTTTTGAATTTTCTATTAAGGAACCTTGAATTATAATATAACCATATTTAAAAAAAACTTTTTAAAGATGTGCACTACCATTAAAAATAAATCAACAGGATGAGGAAATACTTGTGGTGAGAGATTGGGGATGAGCCAAAAAAAGAAAAGTAGAAGAACACTCGCAAATGAGGTCATTGGTTATGAACCGTATAAGAGAGGAGCTGCGTTTGAGATTGTTAGCGGTTCTGCAGTCATCTCAGCTTTGTTGTCTTGACCAATAAAGTCTGATTTTTGGCATATAGAACTCCTTGACTTGAGATTTTTGAAAGAAAGAAGATATTCTACAACAAGAGGACAACAGGGGTGGACTTATTCAGTGGAGGAAGCCTTATGGATTATAGACTCTATTGATTTGTTTCTTTCAAACATGAAGCTTTTGTGTTCACAAGATATTAACTGATGGACTGGAGTTGTGTGGATTACTGTGATGTTTTTATCAGCTGTTTGGACTCTCATTCTGACGGCACCCATTCACTGCAGAGCAACCATTGCTGAGCAAGTGATGTAATGCTAAATTTCTCCAAATCTGTCATGAGGAAGCAAACTCAACTACGTCTTGGATGGACTGAGGGTGAGTAGATTTTCAGCAAATTTTCATTTTTGGGCGAACTACTCCTTCAAGGTAAAAGATAATAACTGGATCACTATAATATTTACTGTTGTGTTTTTGTGATATTTAAGCAAATTGTTTTGTATTAAAGTTCCAGAATTGGACCCGTTTGCAGCTCAGTTTACAGGGTATGAAGGTTCATCTGATGAGGATTATTATTATGATGATGATGATGACGATAGGTATGCCATCCGTAAAAACAACAGATACTGTGGCTTTCCTCGCAACTTCCTTGAAAGAAGTCTGCCAAAACCATCCAGACACATAACAGCTGAGGTTTGTGTCAAACACCTGTGATTCAATTGTTATTTTGTTTTATAAGATTTTTACATTTTTTTTAAACTTTTTTTTCTATTTTAGGAAGCAGAAAGAAATGCAAAAGAGTTAGTGGATGAAGAAGAAAAACTTAAGAAAAAGGCAGAGAAGAAAAAACAGAAAAAGTTGGTGAGGGCATAAATGAAAAAAGTCTTTTTATCTGAAAAACGTAAGTGTGAATTTTGTTAAGCTGTATTTTTCTGAACTACAATAGAGACAGAAGGAGAGACGTCGTCTGGAAAAATTAGAAAAGGAGAATGCAGATAAAGAAAAAAATAAACCGGTGAGAAAAAAAGTTATTGTTTGGAAAATGATGTAGTTTGACACATCAAACCTCCATCGTTTTGCGCTTGTCTCACTAAAATGACACAGACTTTATTTGATCTTGGTGGAGTCTAAGTGTATTTTGTTCCTTTCTTTGGTTTAAGGTTCAAGTTGACCCTGGACCAGAAAAGACTAAACATGCTGATAAAAATGAAAATAAAATGAAAAACAAAAATTGTTCATCTGTGCCTCCTGGTCCTCAATGCGCCTCAGCACCTGTGCAGAGCAGTGATAGCAGTAGTGAAGACGAGGGAGATGATAGCGAGGAAGACTCAACTATGGAACCAGAGGTGAGCTGTTTTATAGATAAAGAGCTGTTCGCTGAGTGGAAAATGCTGATTTTCATGGCAGTGCTTTATTCTGTGTGTCTTAGGAGCTTGACATGAATAGCTGCTTTGTGTCAAATGCAGCCGCTATCGCCAAACGCAAACTGGAACAAAAACCCAAACCTGACAAGAAACATCCTCAAGCAAATTCAAGAAAACAGCTTGGCTCAGAGCATAAAGACACCATTCCGCCACAAAAACAGGTTGGTAGAGAGATTCATTACTTTCCTCTTATTAGACACTGGGATCCAGAGATCGGGTGTTATACTGCCTAGTGATTCAGTGTTGTGTAATGTTTCATCTATAGCTAATTCAGATGAGCTTCAGAGACAAACTGGTGAATATATACTAACTATATCCGAGTGGAAACAAAATTGTTTTTAACTTGTAATGGAGCAATTCATAAATCTGTAATCCATTGTCAGACAGTTTTTCTAATGTTATGATCAACCGCAAAATTGTTTTCACAGGATTGTGAGGCAGCAAAGGAGACTTCTTTCTTTTTTTAAAAATAGATTTATGGGTGTAGAGATGATAAAATTACGGATGTAGGTGTGATTGATTGTTCTTGGCATGCTTTCTTATAAGACTGACCTTGAACATTTACTGGTTATTAAGGAAAAAATTTAATAGCAATGATTGTATCAGTTTGTATAATTGCATGTTGCTGAAAGCATGATTATTTTGAGTGCCACCAGTAGATACAAGTCGGGAGTGCTGGGAAAATTCCAAAAAGAAGGAAGAGGAGGAAAACACCCACAATAAGATTATTGTTTAAAAGTGAGATGGACAAATGTTCTGCAGGTCCTATCTCTTTTTCAAAAAAAAATCAGGGAGTCAGGAAGCTCCAGATGCCAAAATCAGAATTTATTGGTCAAGTCAACAAAGTATGCCACAGTTTAAAAACAGGCCAGAAGATTACTGAAATAGTTGTGGTGGGAGTATTGAGGAGACTCCAAAAAGTATAAGGAGAAAAGCACCTGCAATGAGATCACTGCTGAAGAACTGTGCAAAAGTGAGATTGTAGGATATTCTGCAGGCATCTTGGATTTGTTATCTGGATCAATAAACTCTAAAATTTTGGTGCCAACTTCTTGCCTTGAGAGGCGTTTTGGAAAAGAGTGAAGACTTTCTACACCACCTCTTTCTTTCTTTTCAGAGTTATTGTTTAACATAGTGTGTGCACAGCAAGCAGACAGGTTGCAATAGTACAGCCTTTCACAAGCTGATTATGAAATTAAACTTGAATAGAATGATTGTTTTCTAAATTTACAACTTCTGACCTATGTGTTAAAACAGTTGTCAACAATGCAGACAATTCCCATATACATGGAACTTTGCTTTGTTGTGGGTTAGCCTGTTTATTGAAGTCATATTAGTATATACAGGTGCATCTCAAATTAGAATGTC
>JAFVLL020000046.1:0-15376 GCA_021397915.2 Tor tambroides
TTCTAGGGTGAGTGGATATCCGGGGCTTAGCCCAGAGACATTAATTTATGTATCAGAATACACGGGATACAAGTCAAATAAAACAGGCTATGCTGAAAAGTTACATTGGCTAAGTGGCTTAATTTTTTTAAAGCGACAAGTATAATTAATTATAATTTGTACTTACAAATTGCATAAATAATATTATGAAATTAATGTTTTAAATATAAACAAAAAATTTGAACACAAAAATATGTAATGATAGAAAAAAAATAGAATGATATTAAAAATGAGACTAAAATTACCAGTAGGTGGCAGCAAGCCACTGTCTTAATGACTGAGCCATTGAGTCATTTATTCAATCAATTCATTAAAAACTGCTGATTCATTCAGGAACGAAGAAACTGTTTTTAGTTTTTACAGTCCATTTACTGATGATATTACATGCTGACAGTTGCTATGCAGAATTCACAGTAGCAGGTTTTCTGTATAAAGAACAGCCTAAAGACTGATCTGATCTGAAGCCTGCCATTCACACTCACTGTGAGCAAGAATACATAAGTGGACTGAAGATGTTTCATTGGAGAATTGTAGTCTGCATTTCATATGAATGCTTCATTATTGTACAGTTAGGTACAGTTGTTGGATACTTATAGCCTACGTTACTCAAGTACATTTATTTCGTTCATTCATTTCACAAATCATAAATCAGAATCTAAATTTTCAAGAAGCAGACCAAGCAATGTGTAATAGAACAACCTATTCATAAGTCTGTCTTATAATGTGCAGCTTTGACCAATTGTAGAATGGAAATGGGTGTAGGACACAGAACTATCTCAGACAATTAGTTGTCTGAAATTAATTAATATACAGAGCACAGCTGTTACATCAGGAGCAACTTCATTTACATGAATAGTAGTAAGCTGTATAGAAGGTTTGAGCTTAGGATGTTCTGGGTTCATTTTGACTCCATTGAACCCAAGGTACAACATGTGCTTTGTCACTGCTATGCTGCAATAAAAATCTTCATCAAGATCTTCAACGTCCTCTTCACTTTTTCTTAAACCTACCTTAATATATGATACCTTGCTTTACTAACTTACAAATGCTCATAAGAAGTTTTGTTTTTTGTTTTTTTTTAGTGTACAAAGCGGTGGAAGGAAACACGACTTGCTTTTACTTTGGCTATCAACCAGTGGTGCATCTAAACAAGAACACAGACATTGAGGAATTTATATTTTATTTAAATTTAGAATTTACATTTTTCTCATACAAATTGTTCAAATGTCAACATAAAGAAACCTTAGAGCAGATATTTATATTTATCCCTTAGAATTAAAAGTAATATTAATGTACAGACAGTGATGCAAAAGTGATGCATAAAGACATCATTTAACCTAATTTACAGCAAATTGGACTTGAAAGTAAAAGCAAACAAATACATAAGAAATCAATTATAATTAAACTGATAACAACTGATCCCCAACTCTTACAATTAACTTATCACAGGATATTTAAAAGAATAACAAAAAAAATAATACAAATTAAAAAAAAATTTACATTTGTGTGTAAAGGAGTGTAAAGTGTAAAGGATCTGTGGATTGGTGCTTTCTCATAGCTAAAGCTTCAGATTTATGCAGCAGCACTGACAGATTCACCCACTAAACAATATTACAATCACAATTATTCTCATCATTTATTTAAACCACTTTATGATGTACTACAACATGTACTTGAAGTTTAAGAAAAAAGTTATGGTGAATTACACCATTATTAAGTCCTTTGTGAAATAATAGCTCCTCCAGAAATTATTTAAATAACTATTAAGTTTTGTTGTGATTTTTACAGGATTCAGAGAAATAATCAGAAATAAACCAAAACCAGAACATTTGTAATGAATTGATGGGGAAAAAATAATTATGCTGAAGGCATGCCACACTCCTAGTCCTCATCCTCCAACTCCATCATGCTATTTTCTGTCAAAGGAACATTTCAGTGATGAGACAGAAACCTACAATCATACACATTACACAACTTTCCATTATAAGCATTTACTGAAACTCACCTACTTGGCAGTTACTTTTTCCAGAGCTTGATCTGAATTTTCAGAATCAGAATCTTTGGCTACAAGACAAAAGGGATAACATTATAAGACATGTCTTCCTTTTGAACAGTTTCTCATGAAATCAAATTGCTTTCATTCTACGTTAATCAGTAAGAAGACATGTAATACTTACTGCTTGCCCTCCCATAGCCTGCAGAGAAACAGAATGTGATTAATGTTGACATATCTGGTAACACTTTGCTATATAAATAAAATTAGAAAAATAAATACTTACCATTGGACTTCCTCCAAAAAATTAGTCCAACTATGACAGCTAGGAGAGCAACAAAGCCCACAACACAGCCCACAATGATCGGAATTATATTGTCAGAGCCTGTAATCAAATAGCATAACAATTAAACTTAGAAGCAAATAAACCTGGAAAAATATACATATAGAAATGTCCATTATGGCTGGTTCACAGTCCTAGCTCAAGAGTCAGTCAATTAAAGAAACAATTAGAAAAAATTGGATGGGAAAAACAAAAATCTCAGTACAAAAAACCTATGTACACATACTATATAAGTGAAGTGAAGACAGATCCCACTTGGAATATCTGATAACAAAAGATATTTCATATGACAGAAACGTTTGTGCACATACCTGTGTTTGAGCGGATATCATCCACAGTGACAACAATGTCCTTCGCTGCTCCCACATGCTGAACCACACATCTGAAGTCATTTTTGTTCTTCTTCCACTCCTCCACTGAGAGGGTGATGGTCTTCTGGAAGGTCCCATCTGCATTTGGCAAAGTTCTACCAACATCCACGTCCTCATAATGCTCTTGACCATTTTTCTGCCAGGTCATCATTATGTTGCTGGGGTAGAAGCCAGTAGCTTGACACAAAACTGGAGAGGAAGAGTCCTTCTGCAGCAGGAACACCTCAGGTGCATCTGCATAAAGGAGTGTGATTAAGAAAACTGAAAAAGAGTGAAACTGAAAATTTTTTATACTTTTATATATGTAACTGTACAATTTTTATTAGTCAAAAAAGTTGCTTTCAGGGTACTGGGTTGCAGTGGTGGCTGGTGGCAAATTTTCTAGGTGGGGCGCCACATCAAAAAATTTTAGCATACATCCCAATATGATTTATCCCAGTATAACAAAAAGAAAAGGATTAAGACATGAAATATTTTAAAATAAAGAAAACTGTTTTACCAAATTAAAGATTGAGGATTCTCACAAAACTATATTTTCTGCAAGCTTTTTTCAAGAAAAAATTAAAACATTTTGTTTTTCATTTTAATAATAATTCAAAATTGATGTATACAGTGCAACAGCAAAATCTGAGAAAAATAAATAAATGTTACATTTAGACCATTTTCTATCCATATATAAATAACTACAAGTCAAGCTGCAGTACCAAGCAGGACCACACGGAGACGCCAACAGACCACTATCCCAGTCGCCTTAAAGTTATATAAATATACACGGATCTGTCTTCAGAATTATCAAACAGAGCAAAACACAAAATAAAATAAAAAAATAAAAACATGAATTTGTTGAGTGTGGTGATCTGAAGGCAGCTCAACATGACCAGTGAACAGTTCCTCTGTCAAAGTGAATGTAATACACCACTGTACATAGCAAACCTCTATAAAAACACGCTTCTTCAGCGAGTGTCCATTATAAAACACTTGCCAGACATGCGATCATACTGAAATGTGCTCATAAAGCTATCAGAGAGCGCACATACATGGTTTATTTACACTCTAATAATAACGGACTCGCGCGCGTCTAATAATGTAAGTTACGATTCATGTATGTCACTGACTGTAATCGTCTTTACCTCCATTACAATCGTCATCCATCAAAACTTCACTGGTAAGATACTGGTTTGCTTTATTCAGCCCATACAGACTAGTCCTGACTTCATATTTCTTCTTATTAGCGTACGAGCCGACCAATCGCTGCACAAGTTAAGGTTACGCATGATGACGAAAGCACGTTAGTGCGAGCCCTCCCGGAACTCATAGAGATTGCATTGCAGTGCCTGCAGTTTGAGAAAAAAAATCTTTGTATGGAAGTCTATGGGAACACTCGGGGCGATTCTCAGTCTGACAGAAATCGCCCAAAAAGGGGCGGTACTACACAGAACGCTGGACTATATTTCCCTAGGCAGAACAAACAGTACAGAAGAGTGAAAGCTAGCGTAACACTGTGATTGAATGTTAAAGAAAAAAATCCCTCCCTTCCGTGCTTTTGTGGCGCGTCGCCCGATCGCCCTAATGGAGAAACCGCCCCTGCTGGGTTGATACAATGAGCACTTTTAAGGAACAGTAAAAATTCCATAAATTACATTTTTTTTGCAGTAACACTTAAAATAGTAGTTTTACAACTAAAATTAGTATAACATAATATTTACTATATTTTCATCAACATGTTCACTAGTTCCACTATGGATGATGTTTCATACACAGTCTGTTTGTTAATACGTTTCTTCCCATTGTCTGTTGATGATCAACAGCTCGATAGCTTTACCATAATGTAAAAAAAATAAATAAATTTAGGACTATCATGTTGGACATTCCTTCCTATCTCCATTCATTTTTATGAATGCAGAGAGTATAAATGAGAGGTATGTATTATCAGACATTTAGAAGGATATTTGTTTCTGAAAAACAAAAGGTCTCTCAAAATGTAGTGACAATAAAAAGGAACTGATATTTCATACCTTTTCTCTCCAGAGTGCTCTTGCCATAACCCACATACTTCTGCAGCCACTCAATGCATACATTCTCCAGGTATGCCTTTGTATGCTGTTTATCAGCATTATCAGCATCCCATTTGTTCTTGGTAATCACAGCTTTATCATTAGCAGCAGTCCAGGTGAGGGTGCTCTTATCAAAGCTGATGTAGTCCTCTCCATCATAACCATACTGCATGTATCCTCGTCTGGTGCCATCATCATCCATCTCACAGCCGTACATGAACTGGACTGTGTGAACACCTGAGAAGAGAAAATCAAGACAGATTATCATATCATACTCACCATTCCTCATTTTCTCTAATACATTCTTTAAGACTTGTTGATTAAGAAGAACATATTCCAGTCTTCTTTTTCTACACAAAACTAAACATCAACATAAAGATGAGAGCAATTATGATTAGCTAATGGAACTGGTTGGTACTAAAATAAACAAGCATCCAGGAAAAGTTATTCAGTAAAAGATGAAAGTAAAAATCAATGTAAGCTATTTCAATGGGAATCAGATTTACATGTTTAGATGCAGGTCATTCGTCCAGATATCAGAGATGTATCTGATTTTAAAGCACATTTTAAAGTGGCTCAGAACGGACGCGAAACAGTCGGATCTTGTGCAGATTTTTGTCTTCACGTGTGCAACAACATCCGATCTGTGTCACATGTGAATGAAAAACATTTTGTCACTGTAATAGCAGCTTTTCAGACACAGATTGCCATGTGGTGGTTGCTAGGTGATTCCAAAAAGCGTGAAGTTTGAAGTAGTTTTAAATTTGAATTGCTTTTAAAAGCTTGAAGTTTGAACACCTGAAATGTAACTTTTTTATTTTCAGTAAAATCAATGTAATATATTTTTGTTCAATAATTATTTTGTCTTTTTTATTTTGTATTTTGGGAGAATTTCATGATATTAATTAATATTGATGGATTAATTATGATAAATTATTTCCCATCGAAAATTTTCCTAATATTTTCATCTCATCTAAAGCATCTCTGCTCACACATTTTTATTTTCAGTAAAATCAATGTAATATATTTGTTCAATAATGTTTTCTTTTTTATTGTGTATTTTGAGAGAATTTCATGGTATTAATTAATATTTACGCTATAATTATGATCATTTTTTTCCCAACAAAAATAATATAATTTTTTTCCTAATATTTTTCTCTCATCTAAAGCATGCTCACACATTTCACTTTTTCTCATCCGTTTCTAAAGCAGAACCAGTTCATTTCTTACAAAAGAAAAACTAGATTAAAAAGATTGTCAAACTCTGTTGCTTGAGAAAGCACTTTAAAAAGCACGAAGTTTGAAGTAGTTGTAAATTTGAATTGCATTTATATTTTGAGGTTTGAAGCAGTTTTACATTTAAAGTGGTTTTAAAAGCTCAAAGTTTGAAAGTCTTTCAGACACAGGTTGCTATGAGGTTGCTAGGGCATTCTGTGTGGTTGCTAGGGCATTACTAGGCATTTACTATGATAATCAAAACTTCTACTTAGCGCTTGCTCCATTTCTGCAAATCAGTTTTTGTGAATGAATGACTTGATCCACATATGGCCTTCATCAACAGCCGCTTGCGCCACCTGCTGGTGAGCGGCTGACATCAGCTGGAGATCATGCATCGGTGCTCTACTGCTATTCCTGCGGTTCCCGGATGTGCAACGCTGAATTTTCTGCCGAATTTTAACCACTGAATTTGTAGCAGCGAATTTTGAAAGCGAAATAAAATGACCGAAATTTGCCTGTCGAATATTATACATCGTATTTTTAAACAGATTGAATATTTTGGAAGTGAATTCTGGAAGGTGAATATGAATTATTGAATTTTTAATTATGAAAATGTGTGTGAAATATTTTGAATTGAAATATTCACAGCTTAAATAAACAACTATGTTAAATTTCAGGACCTAAAAATGCAAGCCCTGGAAATACAAGGCATTAAAATGCAAGCACCAGGGCCGTTTCTAGCCATTTTGACGCCCTAGGCGCCCATTAGGCCTATTTGTAAATTGACTGTTAAGATAAAACATTTTGCACAGTTTATGATCTGTGATACTATTATAGCCACTGGATCCGCTATGTAACAATCCCTAGTTGCTAAGAAATTGTCATCACACATAAATAATTTTTATTACATTTGGATTTGGATACATGTTTAGATATTATCAATGGCTACTTTTTGACTTTAGCTGGGTTTTTTTGTTCAATTGTTTTGTTGTTGTTGTGTCAGTTATTGCATTATTATTTCAGTCAAACCTATAAAACCCTTTGTTACCCCAAACTTCACAGGCCTATAAAAACCTGATCAGTGACATAAAAGTAAGGCAGCGGCTATTTGCACTAAGTGCAAATAGCTATAGATTCTATTTACACTATGTTAAAATAGCAATATTTTCTGTTATTTATACTACTTATTGCAAATAGTGGCAATTATCTGCACCTCAGTATTGTAGTACATTATAAAACAGTATGCAATAATAACGTATTGAGTGTAAATTATAGTTTTAATTCTAATTATTAAATGGATGCCACCTTATTGGGACAAAAAAGCCCTCCCTACACCTACCCTAACCCTACCCGATACTTTTACTTGCAACTTTTTGATTATTTCCTTCATTTTTATTGAAAATAAATGCCTTTCCAATGCGATATGAGATTTGAAAAGGGAGAAAAAAAGTTCGGTAAAATGAGGGCTTGAACTCGGGTCGATCGCGTCAAAAAGCATGCACCTTATCACTTACGCCATTGAAACTGATGCAGATTGAGCGTCTTTTTGCACTGTTGACTAACACAATCACATGTTGGAGGGCGAAGTTAGTGTAAATAGCCTTTGCCAACAAGGCGGGCTATTTGCACTTAGTGTAAATAGACACTCCGTAAAAGTAATCAGAATGCAGCTACTTGTTCTTTTATTACTCACTGACGTGTGGACTTCCCCTTTAAATAACGTGACGCTCTGCCATCTATAAGTATGACGGTGCTCCCTTTAAGCGCTGTTGGAAGCGAATGAATTTGTTTTTTGAAAGCGAATTAATTGATTCAGCATTTCGACACTTCCGTCAGGATGCGTTAAATTTGACAAAGCGGTTTAATAAAGTATGTACTGATGTTGTGAATTAGCGAATTTTACTACACCAATATTTTTTAATTGGCTGAAAAAGTTTTGTATGGGAATATTACACGACACACTGAACCTTTAACAATGCATTGACGCAAAATTGACACACCTTTTAGACCAGTTTCACATGAAATATGATTTCTCGACTACCTCAAATACTGCCTAAATAAAATACTGATTTTGTGCACTTTTCATGTACCAATATTTTAAATTGGCCTTTGAACCTGCATGGCAAAAAAAAGCCTTACCTTGACAAAACACTGACAGAACACATTGATCTAATGGCATTGTTGAGCGCTCCAAATCCAAATGCAAACTTTGCATGCAACAATCAGAGGCAGCAATTTACAGCGCTCTGATCCAATGGCATACAGGCATCGTCAGAATGACAGTACTCTAGCCCAATGATGTTGGGGGATCCAGTGGGGGTGGCAATCATATTTCAGGGTGTCCATACCACTCTTGATCACAACCCTGTTAAAATGTAGTGGCAGTACCTGCGCTCATTGGCGCCCCCTCCAGCTGGTGGTGCTCTAGGCAACCGCCTAGCTTGACTATGCCTAGAAACAGTACTGGCAAGCACTGTTAATGCAATGCATTATTTTTTCAGTTAGCGCTATTCAACATGGTTTTTTTGTTTCAAAGACATAAGGCATTATTTTTCTTCCATAAGCTTCCTCGCTGTCTACATAGGCAGCTTCTTCTTAAGCCGGGGACACAATACACGACTGAAATATTTTAAGACTGACCTCAACACACTTAATGACTGTTTCCATCAACTGGAACAGATTTTAAGCCGCCTTTCCACCACTATCTCCGACAAACGACAAGCGATAGACCGGAAGTCATTCATTTCCAATGGAGAATAGTGCGGGAGTTCCGGCCTGCGTTCAGCAAAATGGTGCAAAACATTTTTTTAAATTAAACGGTGGTGCGTTGAACCCCCTGTTCTGATGACGCAAGAGTTGCAACCCGCTTGTTAAATGGTGACGTAATGCATCCAACGAACGCACCAACGAATGCTGTTTCCGGGTCCAAGCCTCAACTCATTTCACTTGAGAATACGATCTCAGCAGCCGTTTATGAGCACTGTTTATTCATATTAAACATTTAAGCTAAACGTTTTCAAACTTACGGTGTACACTACAGTCTCCAAACACAAATAATTTTTATATTTATTTATTTATATGTATATTTTCATTGTCTGGCTATGTAGGATTTCGCTGAGAAGGCCATTCTTTGTGTTCTTTTTGAAGAATTTTCGTAACCTGATGAAATCGGTATAAATACGTGTTTAATACTGCAAAATACGCTCGACAAACATGTCTCCTAATATCTTCAATTGTTGCTTATAGCTAGCTGCAGCGGACACTTTTGTAAACGACTTCACTTGGACCCATGTGCGAGCTGTCTCTTTAATACTGCGTGGTTTATATACACATTGCTGCTGATTGGGATGACATTTCTGACACACCCACCAAACAAGAGAAAACGTATCTCAAACCTGTTGCACACTGTTTCCAGGAAACATGTCGTTCAACCCGGAAACCGTAGCAAAACATTGTGCACTGGTGTGAGCTGGAACGTGCCCGATACGTGACCGCCCGACCAGATGTGATGTATTCTATTAAAAACTATAAGCGTAAGGTTAGAATTACCAATATTTTTTTACTTTAACATTATTCTTTAAACACTTTCAGTAAAATGGTGCTTTAGAATAATTATGGCAGAAATAATTTTTTAATAGGCTAATTATTCAATCATTATTTACGTTGATTAGCCCCGTAAAACCTACTGCTTTTATTTTGTGGGGGGGGTCACTTGGTGTGTGGCCAAGTATCGTGACCCATACTTGGAATTTGTCCTCTGCATTTAACTCATCCAAGTGCACACACACACAGTAGTGAACACACACCCAGTGGGAGTGGGGAGCCAATGCTGCAGCACCCGGGGAGCAGTTGGGGGTTTGGTGCCTTGCTCAAGGGTCTCACCTCAGTCGTGGTATTGAGGGTGGAGAGAGGGCTGGTTATTCACTCCTCCCACCTACAATCCCTGCTGGACCTGAGACTCGAACCCACGACCTTCGGGTTACAAGTCCAACTCGCTATCCATTAGGCCACGACAGCCCCACAAAACACAATTTGTTTTGTGATGATACATTCATACATTAATTATATTCATTAAAAAAGGCAAGGCCACCATCTCACAAACACTGGGTAGTAGAGATGATGGCTTATCTTAAACTTGAGCACCTGAAGTATACTATCCGAGGCTCCTCTGGAAAGTTTTATAGGGTCTGGCAGCCCTTTTTATCTTACGTTGAATCCTTATGGGACACTATTTCACAATTGATCATATCTGACCCTGATATCTTTTTTTTAATTTTTTTTTTTTTATTAAAGGGGTATGTGTTTGTTGTTTGTAGTTATGTGTTTTGGTGTGAAATATGTGATTGAAGAAGAATGTTGTATATGTTTGTGTGGCTGAGACTGTTGTATAATAATGAAAATCAATAAAATATTTGAATAATAATTATATTAATTAAAATAATTCATTTTAGCATGGTGAATATGCCGAGGTAACGGATGCTGCACGACCAATTTGTGCTTAATATACCAGAAAACATCAGCTTTCCTGCTATGTTGATGTTCCTGATAAATGTCACAGCAGTGTGTCTTGAATAGCTATGTTTTGCATCAAGTCTGATGCTTCTCTTTGTTTTTGGAATTATTGTGCAAGACACATTTCATTATGTCTTTTCAAGTGCCTGGGTCTGTGTTTAATTCCCTTAATTACAACATTTCTAGTGCTATTTTTAAACATTTAAATGATCTCATCTAGTCTTATGTCAAAAATCAGGGATTAAAAATGAATTGGTTCTAAGTAAAAACAGTAGGCAATTTTTTTCCGTTACATTTCCAGAGTTAGAACTAAACGAATGAAATAAAACATTAGGCCTACTTAGTAAATTCAAGGCACTGTAATTTCCATTTGATACAAAACTATTATATATAATTACTATATATAGAATAATTTCATTTCATCATATTTGTGATTTATGAATTTATGAAAACTTCATTTTGAAGTATAGCTTGGTTATTCATTATGTTCGTATATTCGTTATGAAGAAGATTAGTTAGCCTAGCCTAAAGTTGATTTAATATTCTTCATAACAAATTTTAAGAAGTTAAGAGTTAAGAAAAATGGAATTAGCCTGTAGTCTATAGATAGGGCTATAGGCTAATTATTTCTTAACTTTTATTAGACTGTACATCGAAATAAAAGAGTTCTTGATCATCTTTAAAATGAGAGAATCGCTGACGTAGTAATAAGCTATACTTTCTTCGACTGCATGAAAACAAAAACTATTTAAATTTGCAGAGTTAACTTATGAATTAAAAGAAAGACAAGAAATGAATCACAATAACAATCAGTATTTTTCTTGTAATCAAGAAAAAAAATGTTTCACAAAATTACAAAATGCTGAATGATGTTTGACAGTGAAGGAATCTATAGCCGCATACAATCACTGTCAGTTGCAAGTATTAAACATGTTTAAAAGAATCTTTGTGAAAACGACTGCTTTTTCAATTATAAGATTATAATCTTTAGACAGCACACACTATGTGGATGAACTCAGGTGTTGTGAATCTGACAGGCTTTGTCTCCTTTACTGTTGTTTTTTTAATTTTTTTTTTAATTTTAAATTATATTTTAATTCAGACATCTGAATCACAGCAGTGTTGTGTTCTCTGAGGTTCTGTTTGTGTTGTGTTGAGCTCTTTCTCCTGCACTCATCAAATAATCAAGACCCTTCTATAGCTTAGACTGGTTTATGTGGGTTAGTGCTGGTCTGATGCTGATTTAGTTGCTAATTAAGGTAGTTAAGAAGTCTGGTATGGCAGAACCAGTTCATTTCTTACAAAAGAAGAACTAGATTAAGAAGATTGTCAAGACAAACTTTATGTTGCTTGAGAAAGCTGTTTAAAAAGCCTGAAGTCTTAAGTAGTTTTAAATTTGAATTGCTTTTAAAAGCTTGAAGTTTGAACACCTGAAATGTAACTTTTTTTATTTTCAGTAAATTCAATGTAATATATTTTTATATATTACAATATATCATCTGAAACATCTGATAGAAAGCATTCCACTGGGTCAATTTCAAAGATTAAGATGGATATGTGATCAAGATTCCGATTTTAATCGTTTGGCTATGGATATGAAACATCGTTTTAAACAGAGAGGCTATCAAAAAAGAGTGGTCGATCAGGCTTTGGATAAAGTGACACTGCTACAACAGGATGATCTACTCAAGAAGAAAAGCAACAAGAACAGCTCCACATGACCGTATTTTGTTATGGATTTTAGTACTGTCTCACATGACATTAAGCGTATAATAAATGGGAATTGGGGGATTATTCAAAGTGATCCAAGTCTATGACAGATTTTTCAGGAGCCTCCAATTGTGAGCTATCGAAAGGCTCCTACAATTAAAGACAAAGTTGTGAGAAGTTACTTGCCTGCTATGAAACGAACAACATGGTTGGACAGAGGAATACGAGGCATGTTTAAGTGCGGACACTGCAATCACTGCGAGAATGTAATTCAGACCAAATCATTTATGGATGTTTTCACAAAGAAAACATATTTAATTGGATCCTTTATTAATTGTAAGAGTACGTATGTAATATTCTTCAATGTCCTTGTAACTGTTTTTATGTGGGCCAGACTAAACGTAGACTACAAGATAGATTATGGGATCACAAAAATGCAATTCGTACTAGAAACAAAGGTTACCCCATGGTAGTACATTATGCATCTGTACATGACTCAAATCCGTCTATTTTAAGAATCATTGGTTTGGAAGTTGTAATTGGATCTATTAGAAAGGGTGACACACTACAAAGACTTCTACAAAGGGAAGCCTTTTGGATTTTTCAGTTAAAAGCCACCGTTTTCCCTGATTTGAATGAGGAATTAGACTTAACTCCATATTTGTGAAATGATTCTTGTTGTTATGATTGTTTTCCCTTTTTTTGGGGAGGGGGGGGGGGGAGATGTGATTATACCTTGTAACAGTTTATGATATTATGGTCACCCCCTGTAATGGTTATTTTGGTATCTTCCTTTTTCATTGAGCAATTGATTATATCTACACCTGTGATCAATTTTGTATCTGACACACTCTGAGGAAGGCTGGGTGGCTGAAATGCTTCAGTGTGCAGTTTTTAACATTTCTAGAGTGAGCCATGTTTGAATAAAGGATTTTTAGCATTTTGGAACCAGAAGAAGTGCCTTGGATTTGTTTTTTCTATAGTAATATATTTTTGTTCAATAATATTTTTCCTTTTTTATTTAGTATTTTGAGAGAATTTCATGGTGCTAATGAATATTTATAATATTTATAATTATGATCAATTTTCCCCATCCAAAATAATATATATTTTTAAAATACTTTCATGTCATCTAAAGCATCTCTGCTCACACATTTCACTTTTTCTCCTCTGTTTCTGAAGCAGAACCAGTTCATTTCTTACAAAAGAACTAGATTAAAAAGATTGCCAAGACAAACTTTCTATTGCTTGCAAAAGCAGTTTAAAAAGCTTGAAGTTTGAAGTAGTTTTAAGTTTAAAGTGGTTTTAAAAGCTCAAAATTTGAAAGTGAAGTCTTTTCAGACTTTAGTGTGGTTGCTAAGGCATTCTGTGTGACTGTTGGGCAGTTGCTAGGGTATTCTGGATGGTTGCTAGTAAGTTGCTAGGGTGTTCTGGCTAACAGAAAACATGATTTCTATTGCAATGTCCTCGTTGGATGAACAGGACAGCAAACATAGTGCACAATCAGTGCAATCTGACTCACGAATGAATCGCTCTGAATTATGGGTTTGAGTGAATCACTCACTGAATGAATAGTTCGGAGCAGCTGTCAACTAATTCACTGCACCAGATGTTATGTGATTTTAATCATGTACAATCAAACTGAACCATGAACTGTGTGTATTTTAGGCTTGTGAGACTCAAATCAGTGAAGTTACTGAATGGTTAAAACACACATTAGGAAGAACGTCTCCCTCGGTAGAAATCGTGGTTAAATAATTTGTTACATAGTATGTCTAGGATGTGTGTGATGGTATGTGTGTGTGGGTCTCTGTGTGTTCTGCTGTTTTACCACCTTTTTGCCAAAACTGAAACATAGAATGTTTGAGTCATAAATATGACCAAACTGTAAAAGTGCCCCAATGTGAAATATTAAAAATTTGACGGTATCCTTGGCTTTAGTATCTAATCTCATTCTTCTCAGTTATCTGATGGTTTAGCTCTTTAAACTGATGGCAACAGGCACATTCATGATATGTGTGTTGCTTAATGGAAATCCTCTGCCCAGTTCAAATATCACTACCTTACTGTACAATAAAAAAGACAAAAGTAAACATTTCTGTCCTTAGTGGATGTAAGAGCCATTATGTCTGTTAATGTCTGTAATTCTGTTTTTTTATCACTGGGTGGAGTGTGGGCCTTAATGAGTATATAGGTAGGCAAAGAGTAAGAAAGTCAGGTGTGTAAATAGAGGGAAGCACAACATTTGACCGTGTCTGGAGGTAAATACGTGAAGGCATCCGATGGGATTTTATGTGCACTGTGCAGAGGAACTATGAGTTAAAATGACCTGTACGAGCTGTGTGATGAATAAATCTGATAAAGCAGTATTTGGAGGCCGATTTTTCTTGTTTGGATCTCAAGCGTCAGAAACCACCCTACAACACCTCAAGTGACAAAATGGCTATTTATGTCACTATAGTGGATATTAGTGTTTATTTAACAAACACATCTTTAATACCGATAAAATAAAATAAAAATAAAAGATATTGTAAATGGTATGTAAATGGTAGCTGTACTCCTAATACTATTATCATATGTAAAATAGTCAAAACTAGGACATCATGTGTGGAAGTAGGTTTGTTACCAATTTACCTTCTGAGTGGTTGAAGCGTTCCTTTGCGACTTGGATGTTGGTTTTGAAGTGCTCATGCTGACCAGTATCAGCCTGAGTCTGACTATCCCAGTAATCTGGTCCCTCATTCTGTCTGATCCACTCTGTCTTTGGCACAACTCTCTTTGTGTTGCTGTCAAAGTACATAAACTGTCCTTCATCTACCAGACCAACAATAGTGAACTCTGGGAAGTCAATGTCTCCAGACACAGCAGTGAAGAAGTATTTCAGAGAGTGTGTTCCTGAGGAGAGAGACACAAACAGAGAGAAGCTTAGTCATCATCTCAAATTAGACATCTCCACATTAAAGCCTGTTCAAAATTCACACTTTATGTGTTACATCAACACTGTAATTCACAATTAGGCTATATTCAAAATAATTTATGCCATAACAGGTGAAAACGGTTTCCTATATTGAAATATTTAAATTGACTAGCAAAAAAAAAGAAAAATGACACCTTGATATACAAAAGGACTGTAGCT
>JAFVLL020000047.1:0-15474 GCA_021397915.2 Tor tambroides
CGAGAATGGAGTGGAAGCGCCCAGGTGGAGCAGAGAGGCTAAACTGTTCTGTTCAGGACTTCAAGTGCAGGTCAGTTACATGATCTGTAAATAGACTGTTGTAGTTTTATCTTTGTTTACTTAGTTAAACATTAAACTGCTAGTAAATGTTAGCAGTAGCAGTCGATTACTGCAAAATTAACAAAAGGACATAATTACAATTGTAAAGAGTTTAGCAGGAAAAAGGAATTTAGCAGACAAATATTCACATCGTTTTATAACAGGTTTAGAGGGAGCTAAGGCAGACAACAACACAACCCTTACGAAAATTAACCGTGGTTTTACTAAAAAATAAAACCAAAAACCATGGTTACTATAGTTAAACCAAGGTAACCACAAATTGGCTTTGCTACACTATATAGTTTCACCATGGTATTTGTAGTACAACTCTGGTTATACAAATGGTAATCAATCCACCAAAAACATGGTTACTATACTTTAACATAGGCCTAATAATACCATGGTTAATTTTCCTTTGGACAAAACATGACCCATGATAATGCAAAAACATGTTCAGTTTTAAGATTTTTCCTCATTCAAGATGTAGCTATTATTATTGTACTAATTTTGACATTTAGGCAAGATAAAACAATAACACATGGTCCCAATACTTAATTTTTTTCTAAAATAAATGTGTACTATGTACAAATAAATTACAAGGTTGAGATGTGTTGATGAAATTGTGACAGGTACAAGAAAATTTGTGAAAAAGTAAAAATACACAGAGATGTCAGAAAAAATGAAGAGACTAAAAAGGAAAATGGAAGTTCAAGGGATAACCTTTAATTATTTTGTGCAGTCCCAGCCTAGGGATTTAAACTTTTTTATGTGATGATGATGACCATACAAAAAATATTTTCCGTGGTTTAAAAATTTTTTGTGGGTGTATGGGATGGCCTGGATGAGTGTGAGATTTCCCGGCCTGAAATTTTGTCCCAGTCCGCCCCTGCTTAGATTTGTCGATATTTTATGTTGTTTCATATAGCCTGGTAGTCTATTGAATGAATTAGGTTTCTGGCCATATTTTGGTCATGTGGTTTGCCTGTTACTATTACTTTTATTTGGTTTATTTGCAGAATCATTGTAGCTGGAATGAGCTGAAAATGTGACCGATTACTGAGGCCCACTAGTAAGTAGTGAGTAATAAATAAATACATGAATGAATGAATGCTTGGCTTATTGTGGGTGGCAATTAATTAATACGTTGTAAGGGCCGAATTTGTTCTTACTTAATGTAATATTCAAACAAGTCTTTAGTCTGGTAGCTAATCACCATCTCTATTTCCCTGAAGCACAATCCAGAAGGGGAGATCAGATTTAGCTAACAAGACTTGAGTCATCATCATCTCAAGGTTAAAAAGCCCAGGTCATGATCAAACTCCCTTTTAACTAGTTTCAGAAACTTTGTCAGTCTTTAGTATTATGTAACCAAAATAAAGCATGTTTTATATATCTCAATTGCACATTTATTTTTTATTTTTTTTATGTCTACTCTTTCTCTCACAATTACACCTAGTTAACTGTGCAGCACTTAGTTCTGAATGTCAGGAAGATCCACTGAATTATTGTTGTAATGTCTCTGTTTCACTGCAGCTCAACGCAGCAGGGGAGATCAGCATCTCCAAGTCCCAGCCATGAGTCCATGAGGAGTGATCAGTCAATGGGTCATCCAGAGAATTTAAAAGAATCCAGGTAAAAGATTTACATTAAAAACAATTAGGTTTTCCTCTCTATCACTTTTCAGTTTTATGCAACATCATTTAAAACAAGATTGTAAAAAAGAGAAAATGTTAAAAAAAAATTACAATTCTATCTTACAAAAAAAGTTACAATTCTATCTAACAATTGTGAATTTATATCTCATACATGTGACTATTTAACATTTGTGACTATTAAATCCATCTTATTAATGATGTAATGTTTCTGATTCACTGCAGATCAGGGCAACAGGGGAGATCAGCATCTTCATGTACCAGTGAAGAGTCCATGAGGACTGATGAGTCAGTGGGTCATCCAGAGAATTTAAAAGAATCCAGGTAAAAGATTTACATTAATAACAATTAGGTTTTCCTCTCTATCACTTTTCAGTTTTTAGTTTTTAGTTTTATGCACTGACATTTAAAACACATTAAAAAACAAAAAAAAACAATGTTAGCTATTTTAACAATTGTGAATTTATGTGTCATGCTTGTGACTACTTTACAGTTGTTACTATTAAATCCAGTTAATTCACACTGTAATGTTTCTGTTTCACTGCAGCTCAGAGCAGCAGGGGAGATCATGTCCCAACGAAGAGTCTCTAAATATTGATCAGTCTGTGAGTTGTCCACTGGATTTAAAAGAACCTAGGTAAAAGATTAACATGATTAAACCCTCATTTTTATCATTTTTGAGTCTTTAGTTACATATGTAATGAGAGGAGAAAAAAGGCCTCTTAAAAAAGATGACGGTTATGCACAGGCTTGTTCTCAGCTCTGTCTTGCTGGTTATTGTATTTAGTCCTTTTTAATCTGTTCATTTGTCATTATTTTACATTTTTATTTAATTTATTTGAATTTCCAAGTATTAAAGGTATCATTTTACAAGTATTAAAATCATCTAATTAAGTAATATATATTATAATAATTAAATGGTCTGCTATGTGAGTAATGGTTTAAACTGTATAACAAAATTTATTTTGATTTTCCAGTGCTACCTCAGCCCTTGATAAATTTCAAGATGCATTCCAAACAAATCAAAACACAGTGACCTCATACCTCTCAATGAGATCTACACTGAGCTCTACATCACAGAAGGTGGACATGGAGAAGTCAATAATGAACACGAGCCAGATGGATTGAAACTGCATTTAGGAGAGCAATGACAGAAGATACGCCAATCAACCTGAATGACATCTTCACACCGTTACCTGGACAAGACCAACGCATCAGAACTGTGCTGACTAAAGGAGTTCATTCTGGACTGGGCTGAAGAAAAAGCAAATCAGGACGTTCACCTCATATTTCCACTTCCTTTCAGAGAGCTCAATTTGCTGAAGGACCAAACATTCAGTCTGCAAGATCGTCTACAATTTTTCATGGGCACAAACCAACTTAAATTCTCTCCAAAAGAAGGTAAAATCATTTTTATCTTTGATGGTCTGGACGAGTGTCGACTGTCTCTGGATTTTCAGAACAGTGTGAGGATGTGTGATGTGACTGAATCAGCCTCAGTGGACATGTTGCTGACGAACCTCATTGCGGGGAATCTGCTTCCCTCTGCTCTCATCTGGATCACCTCCAGACCAGCAGCAGCTGATCTCATTCCCTCTGAGTGTGCCCACCGAGGGACAGAGGTACGAGGCTTCAATGACCCTCAGAAAGAGGAAAACTTCAGGAAGAAGATCAGAGATCAGAGTCTTGCCGACAGAATCGTCTCACACCTGAAGTCATCAAGGAGCCTCTACATCATGTGTCACATCCCAGTATTCTGCTGGATCCCAGCCACTGTTCTAGAGAAAATGTTGAGTCAAGCAGAGAGTGGAGAGATTCCAAAGATTGTGCACTCAAATCTTCAGAGAAGAATCAGGTCTGTTTCAGGGGAAAGTCTACTGTTTTGTTCATTTGAGTGTTCAGGAACATCTTGCAGCTTTATATGTGTACCTCTCCTTTGTGAATCAAAACATAAATGTGATAGACCAACCTAGTCTTCTACCCAGTGTTCTGACTTGTGTTACACAAGGTTCAATATCAATATCTGACCTCTATCAGAGAGCTGTGAAGAAAGCTCTGCAGAGTACCAGTGGACATCTGGACCTTTTCCTTCGCTTCTTTCTGTGCTTCTCACTTGAGTCCAATCAGACTCTATTACGAGGCCTACTGACACAGACAGAAAGCAGCTCTGACAGCAAAGAGAGAATTGTTAAGTACATAAAGCAGAAGATCAAAGAGAACCCTTCTCCAGAGAAATCAATCAATCTGTTCCACTGCCTGAACGAACTGAATGATCATTCACTAGTGGAGGAAATCTAGCATTACCTAAAATCAGGGTCAGAAAAAAATACCACACTGACAGCCTCACAGTGGTCAGCTATGGTCTTTGTATTGCTGACCTCAGGGCAAAAACTAGATGTGTTCGATTTAAAGAAGTATGTTTGGGCACATGTCTTGCCAGATGAAAGTCTTCAAAGGCTACAACCAGTGCTTGAAGCATCCAGAACAGCAAAGTATGTCATGCCAGTAATAAGTGTTAAAGTTTATGAATAATAAAAAATTGATATAGTATAATACAAAGGAATATGTTCCTTTTTAGTCTTTACATTTATATTTATCTGAAATTAGATTCTGCACAAGATTTTTCTTGCATTAAGTTATTTCAGTTAATCTACAAATTCAATTAATCCAAATTAAATCAGTGTAATCTAAAAGATTTGTGTAATTCCAGAATTAATCTACTCAACGCTCTCAATACATACTCATACTGAGAGAAAAAAACAAAACTAAATATTTTCACTTTTTTTCTTGCAGTCTTGGTGAGCATAACCTGACAAGAAAAGGTTATACCACTTTAATTTCTGTACTTACATCAAAAACCTCATGCCTGAGAGAGCTGAACCTGGCTAAGAGTAATGTAAGTGATTCAGGACTTAGGCAACTCTGTGATGGCTTGCAAAATCCTCAATGTCAGCTGGAAACACTGAAGTAAGTTCCTCTTCTCTTATTTTTTATTTTCCTCATTTTTTCCCTTCATTTTCATAGATTTGGTTTATTTACCTAATTTCTTTATTGCAGAAAATGAAATAATAATGAAGAAACACCCTTTTTGCAGACTGGAGTTTTGTGATGTTTCTGATAAGGGTTGTGATTTTCTGGCTTTGGCTTTGAGATCAAACCCCTCACATCTAAAAGAGCTGGATCTGTCTGGAAATAAACTCACTAACTCCGGATTGAAGATTCTTTCTGCTGAATTACAGAATCCCCTCTGTACACTTGAGAAACTGTGGTAAGATTACTTCTACAATTCTCCTAAAACATATATTTTGACATTACGATTTGTTTTGAACTATGTGTCCATTAACCTAGATCTGATGCCATTTCCTCTGCAGGATGAGACTTTGTGGCATCACAGGTGATGGTTGTGCATCTCTGGCTTTAGTTCTGAGATCAAACCCCTCACAGCTGAGAGAGCTGAATCTGCCTGGGAATAAATTGGGAGATTCAGGAATGATAAAGCTCGCTGAAGGACTAGAGAATCCTCACTGTAAACTGGAGATATTTAGGTAAGGTTATCGCACAGAGACTATTAGATGTACTGAGAGTCATAACACTGACACACACAGGCACATTTAATGAATACTGTATGCTGTATATTTTCTACAGGTTGAGGGATTGTGGTATCACAGATGAAGGTTGTGCTGCTCTGGCTTCAGCTCTGAGATCACACCTGAGAGAAATGGATCTGTCTGGAAATAAATTTGGAGACACTGGATTGCGGAAGTTATCTGCTGATCTGGAGAATTCTGACTGTAATCTTGAGATGCTCAGGCAAGATCATCACTCACCATATTTGTCAGATAAGTCCTTCGCTCCAAAGCTAGGAACAGAAATTATTGTAATTTTCTCAGCAGGTTAGACCATTGTGAAGTCACTAGTGAGGGCTGTGCTGCTCTGGGTTCAGCTTTGAAATCAAACCCCTCATACCTCAGAGAACTGGATCTAGGTTGGAATAAACTAGGTGACTCAGGTGTGCAGGCACTTTTTGATGCTTTGAAGGATCCAAACTGTAAATTGGAAGTTTTGCGGTAAGTTAATGTCGAAATCATGCTGACAATGCAGATTTCATTATTTATTTTTTATATTGCAGTCGGTCCATTGATTTTCAATTCATCATATCATCACAGATAGAGCCATCATTCATATTTATTATAGAGTGTATATAAATTGTGACCTTGGACTACAAAACCAGTTATAAGGGTCAATTTTTTTTTAAATTGAGATTTATACATCATCTGAAAGCTGAAAGCTTTCCATTAATGTATGGTTTGTTAGGATAGGGCAATATTTGGCCAAGATACAACTATTTGAATATCTGAAATCTGAGGATGCAAAAAAATCAAAATACTCAGAAAATGGCCTTTAAGGTTGTCCAATTGAAGTTCTTAGCAATGCATATTACTAATCAAAAATTACGTTTTTATATATTTACGGTAGGATATTTACAAAATATCTTCATGGAACATGATCTTTACTTAATATCCTAATGATTTTGGGCATAAAAGAAAAATCAGTAATTTTGACCCATACAATGTATTTTTGGCTATTGCTACAAATATACCTGTGCTACTTAAGACTTTTGTGGTCCAGGGTCACAATTGTGAATGTGGTGCTTTAATGAAAATACCTACTCTATCTAATGATCATGTTATTTAGCAAGAGCACAAAAGAGCTTTAAGGAGAAATTAGTTTATTTGATACAACTTTATTTTAAAAATCCCAATGTGTATTAAAAGCAACAATAGCATTAAGATTTGTTTCTTTTTTCTCGCTCTCTCTACAGACTGAGGAATTGCAAAATTGCAGAGGAAGGTTGTGCTGCTCTGGCTTCAACATTGAGATCAAACCCCTCACACCTGAGAGAGCTTGATCTTTCTCAAAATAAACTTAGAAGCTCATGGGTAAGAATGCTCTCTACCGCTCTGGAAAAACCAGACTGCAAACTCAAGATACTTCGGTAAGATCATTATTTTTGCTCTATATCTTCTCTGATAGGGTGAGTGAAACAATCCTCCTTAATCACAATTTGTCTTTGCAGTTTGGAATATTGTGGTCTCACAGATGACGGTTGTGCTGTTCTGGCATCAGCTTTGAGATCGAACCCCTCACACCTGAGAGAGCTGGATCTGTACATGAATAATCTAGGAGATTCAGGATGGCAGCAGTTCTCTGATATGAAGGATGATCCAAACTATAAACTGCAAAAACTACAGTATGGACTGCATAATTATTAGAGACCAGTATTTAAATAAATATGCTTTTTTTTGTTCCTCTGCACTGAAATGATCCTTATATGTGTGAAAATGTAAAGAGATTGATTATTAGACCTTTCACTTCAGCTTCTTGAAGTCTTTGGACTGTAGACTGTTTTATTTAGTAGTGAGTTATTTAGTAGTAGTTCTTCTTCAGTGACTCTTGTTGACACTAACCTCTGTCAGTTTTCCACGTACTTCCTCATGCCACATGGACATAAGCAACAAAATGGACAATTTTACAACAAAACTAATTTGATTGTTTATGTTTTTAACCTATTTTGTGTCTGTTAATTTCTCTGTAAAAGCTAAACTGATACAGGTATGTGTGGAATGTGATTGCATTAAAATTTATGCATACAAAATTGTAGGTCAACATAATTTCTGGCAATATTGTTGACTTTATTGCACAGACACTGAACTGAGCTGGACGATGACATCACTGAATCAACAAAGAACTGACTTACTGTTTTCTATTGTCCTCTTGCATTAGTCTATCAAAACACATTTTTCCTATTTAACACTGTAAAGCTGCTTTGACACAATCTGTATTCGATAAAGCACTAAATAAAGGTGACTTGACAAGCTAATACTGCATTTTAACTAAATCCAGTAAACCTGTGATCTTTTTTCATACACACCTACTGTACCGCTAATATGTGCTAAATTATGTGCAATAAAGAAAAGGGCAGAACTTTATTCTGACTTCAACTCCCCTTATGGTCCTGCAGATGCTGGCTGTAGAAGGATTGCTTTGAATGATTGCTTATGAAATCGGCGATTGTTCAACTGTATAAAATTCCGCGTATTTCAAACCTGAAATACGTTCTAAAAAATAATAATGATGTCTAAATTTTCTGTATACTCTGATTCATTAACTAAATCCATTCACCATCACTTGAGACAGTTACACATAATTCCACTAGAGGGAGCTGTTTATCAATCACTTTTTCAGGATCTTACGGAGGGAGGGAAGTGTGTGTGGCCAAGTATGGTGACCCATACTCGGAATTTGTACTCTGCACCCATCCACGTTAAATGGATGGGTTAACCCAATTAGTAAGCATTTATCTGTGCATGCACACAGTAGTGAACATACTCTCAGAACAGTGGGGAGCAGTTGGGGGTTCGGTGCCTTGCTCAAGGGTCTCACCTCAGTCGTGGTATTGAGGGTGGAGAGAGTGCTGGTTTTTCCTTCCCCCCTCCTACAATCCCTGCCGGACCTGAGACTTGAACCCACGACCTTCGGGTTATAAGTCCAACTATCTATCCATTAGGCCACGACTGCCCCTTACATAAGAGCAACTTCACACTAACAGTGCTATTCAATTAGTAAGCATTTATCTGTTTTCATGATGCTGATATTTAGGTTTAGATCTCAGTAAATTTGAGTCATTTGAACCTAGGTCTAACGTTAGACATGGCTGAGGATGACACTCGATGTTTATTTGTTGCAAAGAATTAGCATGATAAACTATGTAAATAACTCATGATGAGCAGGTTAGTTTATTATTACATGTATGGATGCATATGTGTTGTATATGACAGATGCATGTTGGCAACCTTAAACAGGTGCGAGTTAAGGAATGTAAAGATCAAAGGTCATGTTTACATTAGGAGATAGATAGATTTTAGTTTTGAATAATTTGAGTAAAAATTAATTTAAAAAGCTGGACAAAAGAATTCACATGGCTCAATGCCATTAAAACAAATTAACAAATAAAAAAAATGCAATAAGATATTGCAGAATATTAATAATAGTTTAGTAGTATCTAAGTATGAGCACTAGTCAAGTTAGTCTGGGAAGCATCACACACACACACACACATACTCAGATCAATGCATGACTTATCATTGCTCAGTAAAATGATTATTCAAAATGTCTTTTTTCCTGAGGCTCTTGGTTTGCATCTGTTTCCTCTCTTCACTTCCTCTCTGCTAATCAGGACCTATACATGTTTATTGAAGTATTGAATGCACGTGTCTACAGTATGTGTGTGTGTGTATATATGTATATATATATATATATATATACATGTGTGTGTGTGTGTGTGTGTGTCTGCGCGCGCGCATTGAATCACTTGCTTGTGCCTACACAAATACCAACAGCTTTGTCCCATCATGATCTCTAACATTTATCCCATGGGACTCAGATTTATGGGTACAGTGGGTTATAGGTACAGATTTATTAGGTACAGTGAAATCTGAAGGCTGAATGAAAATCGGTGACTCGTCTAAACTAAATGTGATAACATTCAGGGTTTATAAAACCACTGAACATCAGTGAGACGAGCGTCTGTGTTTCTTCAGTTACAGTCTCTGTGTGTCCTAAGCAGGGGCGCATTAATGCACGGGCTTCAAGGGGCTGAAGCCCAGGGGCCTACACTGGAAAGGGGGCCCACTGGCTGCAGGGAAATTATATCTTTCGGATAATTATTTATATGGGAGTTTGCAGCAGTGACAACAGCATTCTGTAAACAAATAACTCACACACTCATTTTCAGCGACGCCCTGGTTACTTAGCCTATATAGTGAATGGTTCAGTTTAGGTTCCCCCCACACAGTTTGTATAGTTGGTATGTTCCACGAGTTCCACCGATATTTTGTAAGCGGAATGCACAATCAATGCATTCGCTTTGTGGAACAGAGGAATCAGTAGAACATGTTATTTGTGTTTGTCAAAAGTATACTAATGAACGAGAAGTAATGAAAAATGAACTTAGAAAGATGGGAATAGATGAATTAAAGCTTAAAAATATAGTTACTTATGGTTTAGAAAGTTTATTTCTTTATCTCAAGAGAACAGAGCTGATTAAAATTTCCAGTATTTTTGCATCTATCATTACATGAAATGGGTAAACTCTGGTTCACACTCCAATACAGTAGGTGTGATAATGCACCTTAATGTTGAATTTACTACCATGTCATCGAAGAAGAAGAAGAAGAATATTATGTTTGCTAGTAAAGTAAGCAGTTTATGGAAGTAAAATAATGACAAATGTCTTTGAAACAAAAAAGCATGTTGAATTGCACTAACTGAAAAAAAAAATGCAGTATTTTAACAATATTTGCATTTTAATGCCTTGTATTTACAGGGCTTGCGTTTTTAGGGGCTGAAATTTTTTTTTTTTTTTTTTTAAGCTGTGAATATTTAAAACATTTCACACATTTTCATAATTAAATTCTATAATTCATATTCACCTTCCAGAATTCACTTCCGAAATATTCAATCTGTTTAAAAATACGATGTATAATATTCGATGTGAAATAAAATGGACTGAAAATAGCCTTTTACAAATTCGCTTCCACAAATTCAGCGGTTCAAATTCGGCAGAAGATTCAGCATTGCACATCCGGGACCCGCAGGAATAGCAGTCGAGTACCGATGCATGATCTCCAGCTGCCGTTTAATCGCTCACCAGCAGGTGGCGGAAGCGGCTGTTGAAGACCAAAACAACCAGTAGCGCAAGTCATTCATTCACAAAAACTGATTTGCAGAAATGGAGCAAACAGTAAGTAGAAGTTATGATTATCCGGGCCAGTATGTATATGCGGAAAAGCTGATTGTGCTCTTACTTGTTTCTCCATGTCGCAGCTTTCTCTACCGCAAAGGAGGTTATAATGCTGTTTTACCCAAACATTACATCTGAGGAAGACATATATTGCTTTGGGTCGCTTAGTTTCCTTTGCTTTGTATCATGGCTTGTGTGACGCTGTGCTGTAATGCTGGGGTTTCCCTCATAGGTCACACCTTAACATGCCTCAATTAACTAATACAGTGATATCCAGATCTCAGAATACACTTTGATGATGCATGCTACACTTCTACTACAGACCCAAGCAGATGTATATGAGCAGACGCGCAGGTTTCATGCTGTTTATGTCAAAAATATGTTAAAGAAAACGCTTCACGCGGCTCAGTAGACTAACTTATAATAGCTATTGAAAGACCTCAAGGCCCTGCCTAACTGATGATGCAAACTATAATAGAGGCAGATGAGATCAGAATATGAACCCAAGTTACGGAATGCGCAAAACTGCACGTTAAACATATTTCCCATAAAGAAAATAGGCTACTTAATGTGGTTTATTGCCTCAAAACAGTGATAATAAATGATCAAATCCGACATCTAATTAATAATATATACCATAAAGCAGATGAGCCCACAACCCACAAAGTTTCACCAAACCATTTTTTTTTTCTCCCATAGACCAAGCGCGGTAAAAATTAGTTTTAGGTTTGATGTTCTCTGCATTTTCGCAGAGGCTGCTTTAGGGACCGTCTGCAAATTTACCTCACAGTACAAAATAAAGTCCAAGAATTCATTCAAATTAATGTTTACAGTAAATGCCTAGAGGGCAAACTGACTAAATATATGTGTCAATATCTCGCCTTAGACAATAATTTCCCTAAGTATGTACAATACTACAAATATTTTAAGAAAAGTACAATAGAATAAATAAAAAGTAGGGTTTTCGGTTCAAATGTTGTAGTATGTTCCTAGTGACTAGATTGACTAACTACGGTTGACATTTTCCAACCTCCTTTTTACTGTGCATACAGTATATATTGCCTGAACACCTAAAGGGATCTTTTGTAAATAATTATTGTACCCTGCGTGAAGGAGAGTATTGCTAGTGCTGTACCACCTACTGTAGTAAATCACTGGAATAAAAGATTTACAGTTTGACACGTGTATTATTTGAATGTTAGGCGTCATTTTAATTTAAATACATTGGACGTTTAACCTAGTAGGTGGAATTGTCAATTCCTTGGTGAGAGCGCGTCAAAGCTTTCTCCGGTTTAAATTCGCAGCTTCCATACATGTTGGTGTTCTTGAATTCCTTATTTACGTAAAAATAAAGTGGTTGCATATTGTTAAAACTAATCGTGGTAGTGATATCTTTGTAAAACTGTCGACTCTATAAATCAGTGGTAATGGAAAGCGAATGTCCGGCGAATATCAAACCTAAAACTAACTGTACGCGATAGATAAGCTATTATAAAGAAAATGCAGCGCTTTGCGTTCTTTTGACCTCATTTGCTTGCCTGTATATAGTTTGCATCATCAGTAAAGTGTATTCTGAGATCTGGGGTCTTTTTTATATCACTGTATTAGTTAATTGAGGCATGTTAAGCGTCGTTGGGGAATCCTGGAGTGTGACGTAATGCTGGGGTTTCCCTCATACAACACAGCGTCACACAAGCATGATACAAAGCAAAGGAAACTAAGCGACCCAAAGCAATATATGTCTTCCTCAGATGTAATGTTTGGGTAAAACAGCATTATAACCTCCTTTGCGGTAGAGAAAGCTGCTACACTGAGAAAGGAGTAACAGTGAAGATGTTAAATTAAACTTACACACAATCAGCTTTTCCGCATATACATACTGGCCCGGATAATCATAACTTACCGTTTGCTCCATTTCTGCAAATCAGTTTTTGTGAACGAATGACTTGCGCTACTGGTTGTTTTGGTCTTCTTCAACAGCCGCTTCCGCCACCTGCTGGTGGCGATTAAACAGCAACTGGAGATCATGCCTGGTGCACAGGCTGCAGTCCCAGCCATGCTAATTTTCTGCAGTGGCTCAGCTGAGTGACTAATTAATAAAATGGACTGAAAATTGCCTGTCGAATATTATACATCGTATTTTTAAACAGATTGAATATTTCGGAAGTGAATTCTGGAAGGTGAATATGAATTATTGAATTTTTAATTATGAAAATGTGTGTGAAATGTTTTAAATTGAAATATCCACAGCTTAAATAAACAACTATGTTAAATTTCAGCCCCTAAAAATGCAAGCTCTGTAAATACAAGGCATTAAAATGCAAATACTGTTAAAATACTGCATTATTTTTTCAGTTAGTGCAATTCAACATGCTTTTTTGTTTCAAAGACATTTGTCATTATTTTACATCCATAAACGTTAGCCCTGCACAAGCGGGTCTTTATGTTAACGTGCATATTAACAAGAGAAACAACACTGCTGTGTGAAAGGAACTGAACCGGACAATTTTCTGTAACATCATACAGTGCGAGTTCAGTAACTTTTGTGGATGTAATCTATGTGTCAGCTGAAGGTTTTCAAAGTCTCAATTTTAAATACAGGAATGGAAAAATAGGAATCGTCCTATTGCTTAAATGTGATCATTAAACTTTATATGGCTGTGATTTAATTAATTAAACGTGATTACATGTTTCAAAATAAAAACGTAGTTAGCAATCACCAAACAATCCACATTCGTTCTACTGATGATGAATAATGAATATTTTGTGTGATTTTTTGTGTTTAAAGATGCAGTGTGTAGATTTTAGCGGCATCTAGCGGTTGAGGTTGCGAATTGTATCCAACGGCATTCATCCCCTCCCTTTAGAAAAGCTACGGTGGCCGACACAGCCATGTTTCTTTACAAAGGTAAATTAAGGAATTATATTTACTTAATTGTTCAATAAATCGATGTCATTGCGAATATTACTGTTACTTGTTCATCATTGTGTCAGTGTTTTTTCGCAAGAACAACATAGTGACGATTGACGAAACGCGCTCTGTAGAGCGGTTTGTCCGTTAAGTGCTACTGTAGAAACATGATGGCGACTTCCATGTAAGGGGACCCGCGGTGTATGTAGATAGGCTATAAATTGCTCATTCTAAGGTAATAAAAACATAACGGTTCATTATGTAATGTCTTTATACTACTCTGAAAATGTAGTTTGTATATTATATTGCATTTCTGTCTATAGATCATCCTAAATATTACACAGTGCACCTTTAAATCGTACCTGTAAACTCACATTTCAGCCAGGAAAGTTTTGATGGCATTTTCTTTTCATATTACCTCCGTATAAAGTCTGTAATAGTGTTATGTAACGGCTGTATTCTGCTGTTCTTAAGCGCCACCTTGTGGCAAAGAGTGAATTTGCATATTCACATTTTACGCAGAACAGTGTTGTGAATGTTAACTGTCATACTAACAAGGAAAAAAACAACAAATTTGACAAATAATTGTCAGAAAGCTTAAAAAAAAGGGTTTTCTGGGGGGGCCTACCGTAATGCTGTAGCCCAGGGGCCTCTGGTTATCTTAAGGCGCCCCAGGTCCTAAGTTTTAATTTTTATTAACAGATAACTTTTTGTTATCTATAGGTTGCATTAAAACACTGTTTTCATTTGTTTTTACTACTTTTTAAATGGCTTTTGTTTATAGAATTACCAGACCCAGACCTTTGATCTTAAAATATGAAAACCAATCATAAAATATTATATTACACTTATAAAACTATAATAATCTAAACAAAATTTAATTAAATATAAACCATATTTATTATGTAAAAAAACATGATCAGCATATAAGTGTTATTTCTACTATGACCAACATGTATGCACCAATAATTTTTTTTCAAAAGTTCTTATTTACCAGTGAAGATTATGCTTGCATGAGACTTGAAGGTAAAATTAAAGGTAACATCACTGTCATTTCCAAACAAGCTATGATTTTGTCATTATTTCAAAAAGTGTGAAAATATTTAAGTCTGTGTATTCTGAACACATAAAATGCTATCCAATGAAATTAGCATTAGCAAAATAAATGGTTCAGACTTTTTCTTTCTTTCTTTCTTTCTTTCATCCATTTTCACCAGAAAATAAAAATAAGGATTGAGATGTGGTGGAAATGACATTTACTCATAACAATTCATGAGGTTAAAAAATGACCTCCTGTGATGCATGTGAATGCACTATTTTAAATTGTAGACAGATTAGGCTAAGTAAAGCATGTCTTAAAAGTGTTTTTAAGGAACTTTCATTGGGTCAAAAGTGCATTTGGACTTGTGCAAGAGTGAGTTTATCTTTTCATATTTGAGTCTTAATATATGAAAGTGGGTGGTCTGTGCCGTGTTTGCTTAAGGTTGATAGTTGATATAAGTTGCTACTATTGTGCAATGCGGCGGTTAAGGATGAACGATTTGATTGACAGCTGAATGGTTAAGCACTGATGTTCAAGAGTACAAATGTCTATCTGCAGCCAATCATTGACTACAATGATGAAGTCCTCTGTTGTACAATGACACTTTCTTTCTCTCTTTTTTTATTTAATGTTCTATTTATTCATGCAATAGTAGTGGTTGTAAGCAGTGGCGATTTCTTTAAGACTGCAAGGGAAGCTCAGCTTCCCCTATAATGTCACAAAATTAATGGTCAAATTATGTACTATTGTATTAACATTTTATTGACTAAAAATGCGTTAGAAAACGTTCATCTCAAAGACGAGTTCGTTCAGAATCAGGCTGACTTGATTTTCTTCTCATACATTCCCGTAGCGTCACAGTGCATTTCCCCGTTGAAGCCCAGCGTCCATTGACTTCAATGGGGCTGCTTTGAACGTTTTTTTTCAGTGCTTTGAAACTAGACGGTCATTGGATAAACGCTGCGAT
>JAFVLL020000049.1:0-32599 GCA_021397915.2 Tor tambroides
CAGAAATGTATTACTATGGTACAGTAGAATGTACTTCTCAAAGTAATACTGTAATAACAATAATTATAATACAGATTTTATTTATTTTTTTATATTTTTTATATTTATTTTTTATATTTTATATTTTATATTTATTTTTATTTTATTTCAGTGTGTTTGTGTGTGTGTGTGTGTGTTTGTGTGTGTGTGTGTATATATATATATATATATATATTATCTGTGATTTTTTTTTAGGATTCTCTGATAAATAAAAAGTTAAAAAGAACAGCATTTATTAAAAAAATAAATTTTGTGTTACAATATACAATGCTATTCAAAAGTTTGGGGTCAGTACAATGTTTTCTCTCTCTTTTTTTAAAGAAATTAATACTTTTAGTCAGGAGGGATGTGTTAAATGAATAAAAAGTCTTAGTAAAGACTTATATTGTTAGAAAATATTTCTATTTTGAACAAATTCTGCTCTTTTTAACTTTGTATTCATCAAAGAATCAAAGAAAAAAGTATCACATGTTCCAAAAAACAATATGAAGCAGCACAAAGGTTTCAATGTTCATAATATATCAGCATATTAGAATGATTTCTGAAGGATCATGTGACACTGAAGACTGGAGTAATGATGCTGGAAATTCAGCACTGAGTCAGAAATAAATTCTATTTTAAAGTATATTACAGCCTTGATGAGCAGAAGAGACTCTTTTAAAATCATTCAAAATCTTGCTGATCCAAAACTTTTGAGCAGCAGTGTTTACACACAAAAAATGTACACATTTCATACAAATACATAAGAAATCAGTTTTACCACATTATAACGTACTTTCCTGATACGCCGTAAAACACTGAACTATTTTAAACCAAACTCAAATGCCATTCTATTTTGAGAGAAACAACTAAAGAATCCCTTCAGAGCTGAGATTCACAGCCGCAAACACTGCTATTGAAATTCGATAAACATGCCATCACCACCACAATCTAAATTACTCCCTAACGGCAGCCTGACAGTCACAGGAAGTGGATTAAAAACTGTGTTGTCTGTCATAACATCCACAAACTTTCTGGAGGTTTACGCAAAGTATCTCAGCACATATCCCTGCTCAGTAAATGATATTTAACCATCATAAGGCAAAGAAAGATGGGGGACAGTGTGCTATACACCTCAACATGTCACCAGCAATTTAATTATCTAGGTAACAGCTGCTATAACCAGGCTACCACAGCTCTTATCGGCTCCTCGCATGCGTTCCGTATCCATAATGCCAGCAGCGACAACCGACGAAGTTTACTATACTGGATGTTGCTTCACATAAGAGATTACAGCAATTACAGAACCATTACAACAATGAGCGCTACATTGTCCAGATTAGCACAAGCGCCGCAATCACATAATGATGCATCCGCTGTAAAACAGCCTTTGCTTATTTGTGGATGACAGTTTCATTTTGATCGTTAATTCTGGGGACATGGACTGACATGCATTTGTGAGGTCAATGTCTTTGTGGCATTTTCCCTGTTGTAGGAAGTAATGAGAGTTAAGTACAAGGATAAAGTGATCTAAAAAAAAAATAAAAATACAATGCAATGGTGATCCTGTGAAGCCAATATAATTATTATATTATATTATATTATATATTTAGTGCTGTCAAACGATTAATTGCGGTTAATTGCATCCAAAATAAAAGTTTTTGTTTGCATAATGTGTGTGTTCTGTGTATATTTATTATGTATATATAAATACACACACATACAGTATATATTTTGAAAATATTTACATGTATTTACATGCCTATATTTATATTCATATAATTTATATTATAAATAAATATATTTAATATATAAAAATAACATATTTTTCTGAAATGTATACATGCATGTGTGTGTATTTATATATACATAATAAAAATACACAAAACACTGACTGAAGTGTCCTTAACCATTTAAACTTAAAATATTATGTACTGTATATAAATAATACAAATCTACAATGATACAATAAATATTTTCCACTTTCTGTAACACCTTTTTAATATTTTAATATATTTATATGTAATATTTTAAGCTTTTTTAAGATGTACGGTAACACATTTTCAGTCTTTCTAAAACAAGTAAAGAAAGCAGTAGGAAAAATCAGACAGTTGTGGCATTAAAGTCATGCTGTTGTTATGATTTCAGTTTTGAAATCAGTTGAAATATTTCAATTTTACATAATTTTACAGAAATGTCCGACAAAGGCAAATAACAATAAAAAGTTGGAAAGACATTTCTTATACTCACCATGGCTGCATTAATTTGATCAAAAATACAGTACAAATAGTAATACTGTTTTATATTTTAATATATTTTGAAATGCAATCTATTCCTGCAATAGCAAAGCTGAATTTTCAGCATCATTACTCCAGTCTTCAGTGTCAAATGATCCCTCAGAACTTATTCTAATATGCTGATTTGGTGCCCAAGAAACATTTCTAATTATTATCAGTGTTGAAAAATTATTTGATGAGTAGAAAGTTCAAAAGAACAGTATTTAACTGAAATATAAATATTTTTTCATTTTTTTTAAACATTTTTTTCAATATAATGCATCCTCAGTGAAGAAAATTATCAATTTCTCTCAAACAAACAAAAAAACGAATAAATAAATAAATCTTTCTGACCCAAACTTCATATCAAATCGTGTCCCCTAAAAAAAAATGCTTTCTGTATTGACATGCATCTTAAATGTAAGATTCATCCCTTTTAGGAAATCCCACGAGTTCCTGAGAATGCGTGGCCCCTACAGACTACAGCGGACTGACTCTTGCACCTGATGCACTGAAGCTGTCAACTACAAGTAACCATGTGCAATGTGCTGACACCTCTTAATACAGAGCCCTATGTGCAGGCCACGCAGAGCAATCTAATCTCAGGGAGCTTTGCATCTCTGGCCAGGCTGTTATTGACTGTATTGGGGTCCATAAATCATGGTGGAGACACGTAGTGTACGGCCCGGTAACTCAGCCGATGTGAGCCTTCATAAACTGCTTTCAGGCCACTGACGCAGTGGCGCGTGCTCAGATCAGATGCTAAAGTAACCATCACGAACTCAACACGCACACACGCACATATGCAGATGCTCTCGGGCAACTCACCAATCTCTCCAAAGCACTCTAATTCCACCTCCCTGTCAATCACTGGAGGTGAGGTGGGGTGGAGTGAGAGAAATAGATTCATTTTACTGGAAGCCATTGACACTTCTGTGCAATACAACCAAACCTCAAGCAGGTCACCCACTGTAGTCTCTGCAATGTGGCCTACCAAGAGACTGTCCGAACATCTCAGCCATCTCCCTGGTTTGCAAAATGAATTGCAGCAGATTGTCAGAACATGAACATGTGCATGGTACCTGAAGAAGAACATGTGCATGGTACCTGAAGAAAACTTTGTAAATTGGAATAGTCAAAATTATGAAATATGAAACACTTGAATGAGTCAAGGCATTGTCTCCTGTAGACCTTTGGCATAAATTCTGGTCCACACTGCAGTTTTTCCTGGTAAAGAACCATCTATATAGATACAATAGACACAAAGAAAATACAATTTTAGATTATATATTATTTAATATTTGATAATAAATACATATTAAAGGGTTTGTTCACCCCAAAATTATTATTATTATTATTATTGTTGTTGTTGTTGCTATTATTATAAATATTTAAAATATTATTAATATTAAACATTAAAAGTAGTATTCCATGAATACTGGAAAAATTGCAGAAAATGTGTACAACTTTGCTATTAGAATTTTGGATCATTTAAAAGTAGTAAGTACAAATTATTTCACAGACAAAAACAAATACAGTTCTTCTTGTGGATATCTACTTCACTTGTGCCTACTGTATATCTGAGTATCTTTCAAAGATTTGGCTATTCAGTTAGATACCTCACAAACACAACTCAAACACAACACAACTCTGCTTGTGTCCAGAAGTTGAATAAGGTTAGCCAATCAGATTAGAACTTGCCAGATGGGGAAAGTGGTGTCTGGTTTGGGGTCAGTCAGTGATCAGACTGTGGGTGATCCGTGGGTGTGCCGTCTGAGTCTGAGACTACACTCTTAAAAATAAAGGTGCTTCAAACGGTTCTTCAAGCGATGCCATAGAAGAACCATTTTTGGTTCCACAAAGAACCATTCAGTCGGAGGCTCTTTAAAGAACCATTTCTTCCTTACCTTTTTATAATGTGAAGAACCTTCTTTCACCACAAAGAACCTTTCGTGAAACAGAAAGGTTCTTCAGATGTTAAAGGTTCTTTATGGAACCATTTAGACAAAAAGGTTCTTCTATGGCATCGTGAAGCACCTTTATTTTTAAGGGTGTAATAGCATGACAAGTCAAATATGATATATGTTACAGTTTATTAGAACAGAGTGATTCACTAAAACGATCAAGCTAATTGCATCATGTACAGTACAATCAAGTTGAAAGCAGAAAGTCAGGCACACTGTTCTCACATTACATCCCCGGGGAACGTCTCAGAAGTCTTAACCATGGTCTTGCCCATTACTGATAATAACTCTGCGGCTACATTCCGCTGCTGCAGGATGTGTTTGCTATGGTGTTATTTGTTCTAAAGCATCCGTCGTCCTAATGCCTGACTCACCGAGACCTGCAGCAACAAAACACCTCCTCTAAAATACACAGGTGAAAATTCACTGAATACATTTATCGGTCTAAATATTTTTGGAAGTAGCATTTGGACAAGTAGGGAAAAAATGTGATATTTGTAAAAATACTCTAAAATGTATGTATGTATATATATATATATATATATATATATATATATATATATATATATATATATATATATATGAATGTCACAGAGTGCAGGCCTGCATGTGTACTGTCTAAACACACACACACACACACACACACACACACACATACACCCTACAGACAAGAGGGACAGATCATTTAGGACAGGAGAATAGACAGGATGTAACATTTAATTTTTGCACTATAGTGTGAATGATATAGAGAATGTGAATGCTAATGTCATTTAGTGCATAAGTCTAAATGATAAAACACATTTGATCTGAAATCTGATATTTAAAAAAATATTTTTGAATGTTCATATATTTCAAGTAGGTTTTTTTTGTCATGCATGATTACTCTTTTTTTCTTACTATACAAGTAAGTACTTGTAGTAATTTTAGTCCTTCAACTTCAACTTTTTTTCTTAAAGTTTTCCATTATATTTATATTTTATTTCAATGTAAATAACACTATACACATGAGGGTGGTTTTGTAAGTCACATCTATCAAGAATGTTGACATATCTTCACTCAGTGAAAAAAACAGAAATGCCAAAAAATTAGGGTAACACTTTATTTTAGGGTCTCTTAACTAGTTGCTTATTAGCATGCATATTACTAGAATATTAGCCATTTTTTAGTACAAATTAAGCACATACTGTATTAATGCCTTATTCTACATGACCTTATTCTACATCCCTAACCCGACCCAATACCTAAACTTAACAACTATATTACTAACTATTAATTGGGAATTTATTGAGGGAAAAGTCGTAGTTAGTAGTGAATAAGTGTTCCCTATTCTAAAGTGTTACCAAAATTAGATTAGACTGAAAAGACTGTAAAGAAAGAGCAAACTGTCCCATAAAAGATATAATGGTCAAAAGACAACATACACATTCAGTCAAACAAGGGTGAAGGGTGAATGATAATTACAGTCATTCTTCAGTTTGTGCCATTTGTACTGTGAAGCACCTTCAAGGTCAAGTTTCTAAGGTCCATCGGAAACGTGATTGTTTGAAAGCGAACCCTAGTCCTTCCTTTCAAACCAAGCAGGTCACGTATCTGCAAAACCACAGACAACAACACTCTTGCTCTCCATTTCTGATGGTGTCTTGTCTCCCTTGTACACACTCACAACCACTCTCCGACACGTATCCATCTAGGAGTGTGTCTATACCTCTGAGACACAAAATGGAGAGCTATTAAATATTGATATAAAATATTGTGAGGCTGTCTCTTACGCTGGGTATGCCCCCCTTCCAACCACTTATTTTTCACAATACAGCACAGTTTCTACTCGTGAGAGGTGAGAGAGAATGAGAACCAGAGGTACATGCACTGTATCTAAAAATAAGGTAGTTATCTTTGCAATGGTGACAAATGATCTTTGAAATTGGAGGATCATTAGCTACAGAAGTCTGCACTGATACTTATTACGGCACATTCATGGAGGTCTCAGTACAATTTCCACAAGGTCTCCAAAGTAGGTCCACGGCCTTGGTGTCATTACTTTTGTCACAGAAATAAAAAAAATCTTGTTTTGACTAACCAAAACAAACCAGAAATGAAAATTGTGTGCCATTATTTATTCATCTTCATGTTGCTCCAAACACAAAAGGAGAAACTTCACACAAAGGAGAATATTTCCACCGCTCTTTTTCACACAATCACTGTTTACACTGTTCACGGTATAGTGTTTATGGTGTATATAGTGTTTACACTATCCATGGTTTATACCAAAGTTAGAAAATCTCCTGCACCATTGAGTTCAAATCCAAAAGTGTATGAATACAATTATATATACAGAACTGTACAAAAGTTTGGGGGCAATAAGATTTTTAAATGTTTTTGAAAGTCTCTTACGGTCACCAAGGCTGCATTTATTTGAACAAAATGTATTTTTTTTTTCATTTATTTGAACTTAAAATGTAGTTTATTCCGGTGATATCAAAGCTGAATTTTCAGCATCATTACTCCAGCCTTCAGTGTCACATGATCCTTCAGAAATCATTTTAATATGTAAATTTGCTACTCAAGTACTGTAACATTTCTTATTGTTAAAAACAGCTGTGCTGCTTAAAATGTTTGTGGAAACAGTGATACATTTTTTTCAGTTTTTTTATTATTATTATTATTATTATTATTATTATTAAAATTAAGTTTAAATAGAAGTCTTGATCACTTTTGATCAATTTTTAATGCATCTTAGTATAGTATGCATCTTTGAAACAAGCTGAGGATGTGTAAATGATGACCCAGTTTATCTTAATACAGACATTTCAAACAATCCATTTCTAAAATGTTTTTTTTTTTTTTTTTGGCATATCCTGAGGCAATTTATATACTTTTTGACACTATCATTAAACAAACAAAAAAATAAAGAAAGAAAAATCAATTTTAGTCAACTAGTTTTCTTTTGAAGAGACAGGATATCGGCATCACTTTATTTCAAAGCTTTCCTGAAGTCTATTATCCGTCAAGCTGTAAATCGAATTCCTACAATGTCAATACTCAGAACTGCACATCTGAAATGACGGAAATGAATAAGTTGTGAGTTATTTTGTTATGTAGGTTATTATTTTAACGGTTATTATGTAGTTTGATATGACACTGATATGACAGCTCTCTAAAACTAAAATGGTCTGACTGGTCAGGAAGTGACTCATTATTGGAGTAATAATGTGGAGGTGCAGTAATATTTCACTGTAGCTGTGTTGTAAGAAACATAGCAACAGTTCTCAAGTGTTGCCTAGCATTTGGTCGCCTTGAATCGTATCGTCAGCTCGTCTTGGAGCGAGTTGCCTGGTGATTCTTGCAGCCATGTGCCTGCAGTTTTAACGATGCCACCTCTGTCTGATTCATGAAGGTCATTATGCGGGTTGACTTCCTCTAACGTGCACAAGGGCAGTGCACCTGCTGTGCATGAAACATGCTTGTGGCAGAACCAAAGTCACTGGAAGTAATTAATGAGCTTGACTAAACTTAATATGTAAATGCTATGAGTGAGCTACATGTGAATACCTAATATGGTGTGCTTGCTTATCCACTGCTAGATGTAAAGTCTGCACATGCAAAAGCCACAAATAGCAAAAACTTTGGACACTTCTGTTCTTTTTTATGCCATTTGGTATGATATAGTTTATATAATGCAAATTTTCATGCATGCATTTTTTTGTGTGTCTAAATACTTTCTGAAACCTATCTATGCACAATAGCATACTAGAAATTAGGCAATCACTAGGATACCGTTACCAGACTGATACATTGGAGAAATAAAGGGGATGGACGGTGCATAAATGTGGGTTCCACAATTTCAATAAACTGTGGACCATCCCAATAAACAGCTGAGGAGAGTGAGAATATTTTATCTTTTACAAGCAGCCACCACCTCCTCTGAATGTTAAATCAAACCCACAACCTCGGCGTCTAATTCAGAATCGTAAATCGCACACTATGATCTCCTTCTTGATCAACCTAAGCACAAGCTTCCAATAAAAGATGATAGTAACACAGTTTTGCAAAGTCAAGGTAAAATATTTTGCCTCTGAAGCAAGTGGGCAGGACACTTTGCATGTCATATAAAAATTTGTACCTTGCTGAAATAAATATTGCACAAACAATAAAGCCATTCACTCAGTCACAAAGGTACACGGTGTTCTCTATCATTTCCTTCACCGATGCAATAGTAAATTGCCCTGATGCGGTATATAGGGCAGAAGAAGCAGCAGAAAAGATTGGAACATATTGTGCCTACAGGAAAAGAGCCAATTTCCTTGCTTGGCATATGCGCAAATGAGCATCACCTGCAAGATAAGGAACATAAAAGAAAAATATTGACACACGCGCACTTGTGCACAGTTATGGTGGACACACACAAGTCATTGTGAGGTAAATATTTTTTCTGCTCCCTCTCTCTTCTACCTTACTGTTCCTTTAAGCAGTGTTAGGGGGAAGCATACATTTTTCAGCAGTAGCTCACATATTTTCAAAACAGTGTAGCTTTACCAGTGACAAGCTACTTTTTAACAAACAGTCCATCACTGTCCAGTCTCTTATACAGTATAGCACTCTACAAATCTTTCAAGTGAATCAATTCATCCTAAATTGTCCTTTTTAATATATACAGCACGCTATTGCAAGGTTGCCATGTCCAATTATTATAAGCAAAACTTATTTAGAGTCTTTGCACTTTGTATGGACACATTTTCATATTGCCATTCAAAATTTCGTATTCACAATGGTGTAGGGCTGTTCGATTATGGCAAAAATCATAATCATGATTATCTGGCTCAATACTGTAGTCAAGATTACTATTTAACACGATTATGAGTGGGCCACATGACCAAAACTTTATATGATTTATTAAAAGATAGCGATGAATGTCAAATAATTTTTATATTATATATATTCTGTATTACAGGTGCATCTCAAAAAATTAGAATATCGTGAAAAAGTTCATTTTTTTTTAAACTTATTTCAAAAAGTGAGACTTTCATATATTCTAGATTCATTACGTCAAGTAAAACATTTCAAAAGTTTATTTTTGTTTTAATTTTGATGATTAGAGCTTACACTTGGAAGTGGTTTTGGCACTGTGGGCAGGTGCTAAAGTCCTGCTAGAAAAGGAAATCAGCATCTCCATAAAGCTTGTCAGCAGATGGAAGCATAAAGTACTCCAAAATCTCCTGGTAGAAGGCTACATTGACTTTGGACTTGATAAAACACAATAGACCAACACCAGCAGACGTCACGGCACCCCTAATCATCACTGACTTCAGAAACTTCACACTGGACTTCAAGCAGCTTGGATTCTGTGCCTCTCCAGCCTTCTCCAGACTCCAGACCCTGATTTCCAAATGACATGCAAAATTTACTTTTATCTGAAAAGAGGACTTTGGACCACTGAGCAACAGTCCAGTTCTTTTTCTCCTTAGCCCAGGTAAGATGCTTCTGACGTTGTTTCTGTTTCAGAAGTGGCTTGGTAGCCCTTTTCCTGAAGATGTCTGAGCGTGGTGACTCTTGATGCACTGACTCCAGCTTCAGTTCACTCCTTGTGAAGCACTCCCAAGTGTTTGAATCGGCTTTGCTTGACAGCATTCTCAAGCTTGCGGTCATTCCTGTTGCTTGTGTACCTTTACCTACTCAAGTTCGTCCTTCCAGTCAACTTTGCATTTAATATGCTTTGATACAGCACTCTGTGAACAGCCACACCTTTCAGTAATGACCCTCTGTGACCCTCTTTGTGGAGCGTGTCAATGATTGTCTTCTGGACCATTGCCAAGTCAGCAGTCCTCACCATTATTGTGGTTTCAAAGAACAAGAGATACCCCGAATTTATACTGTAGGGATGGTCATTTAATGAAACTCAAATGTAAATATTCTAATATTTTTGAGAAACTGGATATTTAACTTTCATGAGCTGTAAGCTCCAATCATCAAAACTAATACAAAAAAACTTTTGAAATATTTTACATGTAATGAATCTAGAATATATGAAAGTTTAACTTTTTAAAATAAGTTACAAAAAAATATTTTTCATGATATTCAAATTTTTTTTAGATGCACCTGTATTTATATATTTTTTTCAAATATATAGCAAAATTTCACACTTCTCTATACAACAGCAGAATGCTAGGGTAACCAATATTAGTAAAAAAAAATAATAATAATAATGAATACAAATGAAACAAACAGTGCTTTAAGTCTTTAATTCAAGTCTAAAGTATTCAGTTAACAGCCTACTACAGAAATTGAATAATCAAATGTAAAATAAAACAGCATAGTCTTCACTGTAAGAATTAAACTTCCTTTGTTTCTTATTAAAGCTGCAAAAGTCCTTCAGTCAAGAGCAGTGAGTGATTTTGTCTTTTGTTTGATTAATACAGCACACAGTCCGCATCAAGAACATATGTCACTTTAAGAGTCACATGGATCCAATTTACTGTTATGCACATATTTGGTTCTTACTTAGGCAGGTACCTTAAGCTAAAAGTTCACTTTAAGCCAAGTTCAAACTACACCACTTTAAGCATCGGAAGATCACTGTGCTGTTCAGATTACATGGCTTACTGTCTGTCTTGAAGTGGTTGTGGTGTTCACACTGTGTGACACTAGGTAAATGATCCGCAAAAGGGGGTCACTCACTACACGAGCCGACAACGACTCCCCAAACCACGTTGTCTCAAACAAACGCGAGATGTGGAACAGGAATGATGCGAAACAACAAGTGAAACAGGAGTTGTTTATTTTAAAATGGACATCGGGAAGAAATTAGTGCTGCAAGCTGTTTGCATGACGATTTGTTCTGAAAAATCCAAGTTGTGTCCAGACTTTTCTTAAATTCGTGTTGCTACTGCTGTTTTTCTTCCGCTGACATCAACCCATGCTCTCTCATTGGCTGTAGCTCTTCGCAGCACCTGACATTGCGTGATGTTGAGTCAGCTGACCGGGGTCACATATGGATATTATTAATATTTGTTATGAGGTCAAAAGGTCAAAGCCATTAATCTTCTTGACACAAGCTGCCGGTTATTACTCTCTCATCGTTGAGTCGCATCAATCACGTAAATATTGCCGAGCGCTGATCACCCTCTGATTTTCCCCTGATCACAGCCCAACTTGTCAGCGAGTTCTTTGACTTGCAAATCGGGCTTAAATCGGTCTTAAACTCCTGTAGTCTGAACTTGGCTTTACTTGTCTGTGTTCTATTCCCTCTCTGAGCCCATGCACAGAAATCCTCTTGAAGAACAGTGCAATTTCTCTTTCCCACTTTTAAAAACATAAATAAATCTAATCAACTTTAATAAATCAAGCACGTCCCATTTAGCAAAAGTCGCGTTACACGATTTTACTGATTTGCACGTGAAATTTGGCTTTTTTTCCACCACTGGAAAGTGGTAGAACGGGGCGCAATAATCATTTTTATCTTGATTATTGTATTTTCATAACCACTGGAGGCCGAAATCGGTATTTCGATTAATTGCACAGTTCTACAGTGGTGTTTATCAAATAACACTAAATACAAGAGCTCAGAGCTGCTCTGAATTTCTCTTCTGCCATTCACTGTCGCTCAGCAAAATACTCGCCACCAAGTCATGGTTTCATGTAACTGCAGTGGACCTGGGCGTGTGACCAAATGGACAACACGTGTGTGGCCAGTTTTCTTCGCAGTGTGATTGAAAAGAAAATATCTGTCGTACCAACGCACACAAATGTTTGTGTGCCATTAATTGACATTAAAATGTTTATTATGTCAAATCTTCCAACCAAACATTTAATGTCAAATTATGATTACCCTGCAAGCTTAACCATTTCAACGTAACTTGGCCAACACTGTTTTCAAGTGTGGCTTTCTCAATCATCTGGCCCAACTCGACACCCAAAACAGGAAGTCACCTAAGCCAAGCTTCAGTAATTACCTCCACAGTTCACCACAAGGGTCTAATATCCATTGCCTCTTGACTATTTCTAGAGTGGCGGCCACACGTGATTGATGGTTTATAAAACCTTTTTTACAGTTCTGACATTTCAGTGAAACAAGCAGGGTCTGAACTTTCCATCTGGTGCTACCTGCCTCCTGTCCCCACCCTCCCTCAAAGTCCTCCACTGTCCTTGAGCCGCGGCGTCACGCTTTGATCAGAGCTCTTTAGGGAAAGGGCAGGAACCCACAAGATTAATGCTTTCCCAGGGCATATTACAGCCCGGCACCAGCTAGCCTAATCACTATCAACAGCTTATTGTTGATGCAGAGCGTGTGCGAAGCTGCTTACCAACATGACTGCCACCAATGTCATATTTGCAGCGCTCCCCGCCGGGCACTTAGCAGCACGGTTCCTCGGTGCATTAATGTTTGCGAGTCTGATGAAAGGAGGATGAAAGCGGAGAGGAAGAGAAGTTCTATCGCTCCACCTCATCGTGAATCGCTCTTCTGTAACTGAAGTAGTGCAATGTGTACATAATGCCCGAGATTATGCGAGTGATGAAACCGTGAAGGTTTTCAGACACATGTATTTTAGATCCTCTTCCTAGTAATTAAGTAATTACATTCTTTGTTCTTTGTTTATAAAAGTAATAACTCATTTACATAGAAATTATAATGATTTACGGGTAGCAAATGAAAGACTTTACACTGATCCTTGAGTGCTGGGACTAAAAAAAAACTGATCAAGTAATTGATGAATCATTGTTTGGGTGCAACTTCCTTTTAATCATAAATATTAACAAATCTAAGATTGACTTTAGTGATTGAAGACTGCAGGATGGTTTCAACTGATTTTTGGTTCATCGATTGAATCGCCATCAAATTGACACAATGTTAAACATATTTTGCATATCATGTGTATTAAATATATGTTATTTGATTTTGTTGTGTTGCCAGTTACTAACAGGGCATAAAATGACAAATTAGCTAAAACTTCTAAACAGTTTCTTTCAAATTTGTCAAACAGTTGACAAATACACAACCGTTTAAAAGTTTGGAATAAGTAAGACTTTTTGAAGCTGTCTCTTATGCTCACCAAGGCTGCATTTATTAAATCATAATATAGAAAAACAGTAATATTATTACGATTTAAAATAACTGCTTCTATTTTAAGATATTTTCAAATGTAATTTATTCCTGTGATGGTAAAGCAGAATTGTCAGTGTCTTCAGTGTGACATGATCCTTCAGAAATCATTTATCTGAAATATATATTTGTAATATTGTAATTGTCTATACTGTCACTTTTGATCAAATGAATGTGTGCTTGCTGAAGAAGTGTCACTTGATCCTTCAGAAAAAAAGTATTTGAAATATGATAATTTTGTAACTGTCACAAGTCAGGCCTCTGTGGCTCTCTCCGATCACCATCGGAGGGCACCCTCACCCGAGTACTAACACTCTCATGGACTCCATTACCCACACACCCCGTACCTAGGACTAATCACCGCCAGGTGTTTCCCATCAACCCCACTATATAAGCCACACTCTCACACTCCTTCAACGCGAAGTCTTGTTTAGCCCCGTCTGACATTTCCGAGCGTTTCCATTGACTGTTATTCTGTGTATGATCCTGGACTGCCTTGACCCTTGGGATTCTCCGCCGCCTGCCCCTTTGATTGTTTGTTCTGATTCTGACCTGATCCTAGTCTGCCGCCTGCCCCGACCCAAGCCTGGTAATACGTTTTTGATTCTGGTTCTCAGTGATATCCTAGACGCTGTTGATCGACCCCTGCCTGCTTTTGATACTGATTTAAATAAAACGTTTTTTGAAGGATAAACAAATATTTTTTTCGGCTATTCAACTTTCATGTGTGTGTGTGTGTGTGTTTTTTTTTGTTTTTTTTTCTGTTTCAAAATTATTGATTTGAAATGACTAAAATGGCTACACTAAAAATTGCTAAATAGTAGCCTACTTTATCAGACCATTTAGAGAATCTTTGTAAAAGCAGCACCATGCAGGGAGACAGCATTAACAGTGTAGATATTTCTTCATAAAATTAGCGTAATCAAATTTAATTAGGTTGAATCATTTGAGCTCTAGTACATTCAAGAGATAGCAGCTATTTCAGAATCCATCTTTTTTACATGTATCTCCAATGGGCTATATATGGCTGCATCGGCTAAGTTTTGATTTTTGTCCATAGTTGTTTTTAATGCAATATATGCAGAAGTGATGTAACAGTGTATTTATGTAACACACTGAACACTAGCAAAACACAAAAATCTTGTATAATATATCAAAATATATCTTTAGGGTGTAGAACATACAAATAATAAGTCTAGCAGGGACAATTTTTTTTTTTTTTACTGAGAAATTTTTAGTGACATTTTGTATTGGTTTGTTCAATGACACATTGACCAGTTCAATAGCTTTTTTTTTCTTCAGTGAAGAAATATTTAGTTGAGATGCTCAATTTCAGTGTGCTGTGTAATTTTTTTCCAATGCATATCATCCAGTTCAATAGCTTTTCTTTGTATGGCTGAAGTGCTCTGAAACAAATTGGACTTTACAGAACAAACTACAGAACAGAACTCTCCAGAGGCCTCATTTATAAACTCTCCGTAGATTTCATCCTAAAAGTGTAGCTAGTCACAAAAGGTAGATTTGCTACAAGAGTTTTTTTTTTTTTTATATATATAAAACCATGCGTGACATTAAGGAAATATGAGATACGTACTATATGTATTTGAAGTTTGTTTTTATATATCCCATTATTTTTATTATTTATATATACCTTTTGCGTAGGAAGTGGCGTACGCCTCTTTCAGGACAGGATTTGTGTGTATGCAACGGTTATAAATGAGGCCCCTGTTGAATAAACAGACTGGGTATTATCTTTTACATCTTCTAAAGTATTTGCTTTTGATTTAGCATTTAAGTTTCAAAATGTCATAATCTATTTGCATTGATTGATGTTTTCAAACTTGCAGAACTGTCCATGGTGCTGAACCCATCATATTATTAAAGAGACTTCAAACAGGGTATACATGGCATTAAAGAGGATGTCTATTGGGATTAATACATCAGGAACTTTTGGTAGAGAGGTAGACTCATTTTGAACTAACTTAAATTTGGGACCATTCATGACAATTTGTATATATAACTGACATTTTATATAAATTGCAGGTTGGCTTTTTAAATCGTTAAAGTTTAATTGAACGATTTTAAAAAAGGATTTTAACAAGACAAGGACCTTTAAATAGGCCTTCTCAAAAGACCTTCAAAACCTTTTCAAAACTTGGGTAAAACAATACACATTCATTCACATGTATTCACTCATGTCAAAAGAGTATAACTTGCACAGTTTTAAGCAGGCCATGATAATGTGGGGACTCAGCTGATTGATTTTGGCCACAAAATCAGCACATTTTTGAACGCAAACTGTATGCTTGGTTTAAACGTGAGCAAATGTGTTTGTACTAATAATGTGAGACAATTGCTCCTCTGTCTTCCTTTAAAAAAATCTGTACAAATGATGGTGTCATAAAGGTGCTGACACTTTACAGATTGGTTGATGCATTTTTTTCTTGCAGTTGTCAAAGTACATCCAACTGCAAATACACAAAATAAAAGATTAAAACAAGTGTCCTTTTAGTGTTTAATAAGGAAAACATTATTCTTTACTTAAACATAGCATTGGAAATGTGCTGGGGAAATTTTTTTAAAAAAAAATAGCTAAACATTTTACAGATTGTCCTGGAAGAATTAGTCTGTTTAATCCAGACTTATTGAACTACGTAATGTGTGAATGAAGAAAACAATGCAACAGTTTGGGAGATGTAATTTCCCATATAAAGCAAATAATTGTTCACTGAAGATTTGTAGTGGTTGAAATAAAGGTATTCTACCATGTTCTGTAACAGTCCACAGAGCATTTTAAAAGCTGTTGAACTGAATAATTTGTCATTTAGGAAATGAATGCAACAGGTTGAGAGTAGTTGTTGATCATATGATGCAAATGATTGCAAAACAAAGAGTTGTAGTACGTTTATTAGGGTCAAATTATGATTTTCCAACATGTTCTGAAACAGTCCATCGCGCCTTTTGAAAGCTATTTAACTGGATGATAGAAGAATCTAATGCAAAACACTGGGAGTGTCAACTGACCACATAGAGCACATAATAGTACATTGAAAAGCTGTAGTGTGTTATATAATGTAAAATGAATATTATACAATATGTACTGGGCAAGTCAGTGTCTTCCTTCAAAAGATTTTAAACTGGAAGGTGCTTCAATGATGAAACTCATAGAAAGCAATGATGGTAGAAATTGAACATCTAGAGTAAATAATAGCACATTAAATACTTGTAGTATGTTATTTATGGTCAAATAAATAGTTTACAACTTGTCTTGGAGCGGTGTGACCCTCTTTTCAAAAGTTATTGAACTGGATGCTGTGCCATTGAAGAACCCTATAGAAAATTGAACATCTAGAGTAAGACTTGTAGTGTGTTCTTCATGGTGTAGCAAATTAGCTCAAAGTGAGATGAACATAATTAATCATAACGGGTTGTTATCAATTATATATTCATCTTCAGGAATTAACTGTAGCCTTAATAGTACGATAAAATGATTTGTTCGCCGGCAGTACGGACAGTTTTATTCGTCTATTGACTCTAAGGAAAATTATTTCTCTGGCCACGAAAAATAATTTCCTTACTAATACATTGCTCCCTGAGCATGTAACAAAACTGGAACGTTACAGTGACCTCATTCTGTGAGCAGCAGACACCGACAACCAAGTGTGAATACATATGGATGTTTATTAAACTACACTACAGGGGGAACTAGACACAAACATACACACATTAAACATAGATGCCAACGCAAGGAAGGCATAGAGAGAGAGAGCGCACACGAGAGTAGAGTGTAATGACAGGATTTTAACATCAGCTAGACACAACCTAAGAACTATTAGAGAATTACATCACCTTAATTAAAAGGGGTCGAAGCCTAGAAGCGCATCTAAATAGTTAACAAGCGGTTACTTGCATTGGTTTTGTGGATGCTGAGTAAAGGGTCCCGTTGCATGTATAATGCGTAGATTCTTGATGAATTCCTTTAGGAATGAAAGCTTCGTCATTCCAGTCATGGGTTGATTGGTCCAAAGTTACTGAACTTAAAACTGCCAGAAGCTCGGACTCCCCCCGGAAGGGGAGCCGTGAGATTTCCAAGGTGATAAGTGTGTCTCCAGGGCACCGAAAGTAAAGAGAAGTCCTCCCCTTTTGGGTGTGGGAGAAGTTTTATCTGGTTTCCCTGTAACACCCATTTTGGTTAGTTTGACCAATAACAAGGCACATAGTTTCAGCGGGAAAGTGTTTCTTTGTTCCACTTGACATCTCATTTGCATGTTTTATGACTGTTCTGCTCAATCGATGTAATTCTTCCCACAGTACAGTAAAACTTGTATGATATATTTCACGTTCACATAGTGTACATCATTGTTTTATGAATAAAGAGCAGATCATTTTGATATCAAGAAAGAGACATCTAAAAGATATTAAACCAGAGATACATTCATACACCTGAATGTGAGTGTTTTAGAGCTTACTAATACAAATAACGAGTGGTAACTAGGCTAATATAATAAGGAAACATACAAACAACACATGCATATACCAGATACCTTTGTAAATGATTAAATATGGTCTAAATAAAGAAAATGTCTGTGTGTGTGTGTGTTATGTATCTTGTAATTGTGGGGGGTAGTCAACTGGTCAGCCAGGCCTGGTACTGAGGGTCATTTAGTTCTCTTTTGGAATTTTTTTGAAGTCCGATGGAGAGGAAAGGTAGTCGATCTGTTTAGCCTCTTTTTGACTGTGGGGGGACAACTATTTGCAATTTAGCGCCCATATAAAGCTCGAATGTGGGTCCAGGTCTGTGAGTTATATGCAAATGTCAAAAGGCTAAAATGGTCTCTTAAGCCATAAAGTGTAAACACCCATCAATGATCTTAAGCATACGCTACAATGGTCAAATAAATAGTTTACAACTTGCACTGTAACACTGGGTCTTTCCATTCAAAAGCTATTGAACTGGATGCTGTGTCATTGAAGAAACCCATAAAACACAGTGATGTTACAAATTGAATACATTTGTGAGGAGCAAAATATTATAAACCATCTTGAAAAATGTTTCCACTAGTTTTTGAAGTGTTCACCCAAAATCAACATCCTGTTTGCTTTCATGCTTTGAGTACTTGCCAATAATCTGCCACAATTAGTACCATGGGCAGTGATATTTTTGCAGGACTGAAACATCAACAAATGCACATAAATCGTGATATTGTGAGAGTTTAATATTAAGTGAAGATGTCATACAACAGGGACACATAAAAGTTTAGCCATTCTTTTCATTGAACATCTGTAGAACACTGTTACACTGTTAAGTCTTTATCACACTTAAAACCAGAGAAACGGAGGTGAATAAAACAGCAAGACATGCGCTGCAGTATGTTCTGTAGGGTCCAAACAAGATGATCCAACTTGCTTTAAAAAACCTATTGAAATATGTCATATATCATTGTTAAAACCAACACACCAACACAGTTCTTGTTGATTTTGAAGCAAATAAATAAATAAAACAGCTGTAAAATTAAGCCATTAATTATGTTCAGGAGATTCCAGGTGATTTTCCACTTGTCTGGATTGTTACCAAATTACAATTCATGTACGTTCATTCTTTTTTCATTTCCTAAACATCTTTTCAAACACAATAATTATAATCCTATTTTTATTGTTGCTAAAGAAAAATCTATAGCATTAGAAGACATAATGTGAGTGATATTTCCTGGTACATCTGAAGGTGGCTAAAATGTAGTTGTCTGTTTGCACACAATTAAAAAATATTACAACTTTTTAGACGGTCCCTATCTTGTTTGCCACACTACGTTGGACATTCAGTGGACGTTCGCCAGTAAGTATGCCATTAAAACAATACTTGGCCATTTTGATCGATTGTGAAAAATGTAGTAGGTTGACAATCATGTCGCTGAATAGAATTTGCAAAAAATTACTTTATTGCACATTAAATTAGAAAGTTATTGAAAACAGAAGTCTGAACGTGTGAATATAAAACCAACTTTACCGCAGTCTTATGAGCTACTTTGTGCCTCAGTCGAATTTTTAAACACTATAGCCTGTCTATCTAACGTTACTTAAACTATCTATGCTTTGTGTAGCACTACGTGTAAGAAAAACTGTTTATCTTGCCTAACTTAAGACTATCCATCCGCCTTTGTAGAACTCGAGACTCATCATAACAGATGTTTTTAATGAAGGCTGACTGACAAAACTTTGCAGTAACAGAATATGAGATGGTAGCTAAATATTTGAAGAGTATTTGCTAAAGGACACAAAGTGACCACTGCACATCCACGTTTCGTTGCCTGGATACCAGCTTTTTTCTGCGAAGTGCAGCGATCCATTTACTTCTTCTTTCGGTGTTTTTTTTTTTTTTTTTGGCAGTCTGTAAAACGATGATCCGAATTCTTGTTGAATCTGTTCGCACAGTCGTTTTAGCCGTGTTTTGTCGGATTTCACGCTGTACACTAAAGCTGCCGCTCAGTGGGCGGAGCCGCGCTCGCTCCAGCTGACGGTGACGTGGCCGGAAGTGGAGACGCGTCGTCCATCTGTTTTACAGTCTATGGTTTCAGCTGAAGAAAGGTTTGTGGTTTTAACATTTTACAATGTTTACACTGATACAACTTGTTCAGTATACTTTAGTGTTTACAATCGATGTACAGTTCATTAATTATTATTGAATGTAACATTACAACACATTATATAACAGTAATGAATGTTATTTTGTGTAAATACAGCACATTGACACATTAGCAACAGAAACGGTGCGTCTCATATCGCTCCCTATACAGCGAATCAGTTCATCCTAAACACGAATTCAGTCGCTGGCAAGTAGTAACGAAGAAACGGCTTCTCGGATCTCCGAGTCAACTGAAATGATTCACTGTTTTGAATCGCTCGAATCGTGACCAGTGTAAATGCAATAATGACATTTACAAATTAACTGCAAACGTTTTCATGAAAGTGGAATTTATTAAATATAATCTACAAATGAGTAAATACCAAATATGAAGTTTAATACACATATGAACCTTCCATATATCTTGTGTCCCTTTATTGTGTTTCTTCGTCTTGTCAGGTTATATAAGGCCATTACTCACTCCCTTACCAGTGTGCTGACTTGACTGCTGAACTAGGGAGCTAGTTGAGACACAACTATAGATTCTTTCTGTTAATTATTCTCTTTTCTTAAACAGGAAAAGGTGTCCAAATACACAGAAAAACTTTTGTGTGAATTTGTGAAGCAACTGAGATCGACGTGACACTGTTATAAAGATGGCATTTATTAAAGAGGAGAGTGAAGACTTTAAGATTGAAGAAACATTCACAGTCAAACATGAAGATACTGAGGAACAAACAAAGATGGTGTTTATTAAAGAGGAGAGTGAAGACATGATAATTGAAGAAACATTCAGAGACAAACATGAAGATACTGAGGAACAAACAAAGATGGCGTTTATTAAAGAGGAGAGTAAAGACTTTAAGACTGAAGAAACATTCAGAGTCAAACATTTAGATACTGAGACACAAACAAAGATGGTGTTTATTAAAGAGGAGAGTGAAGACATGAAGATTGAAGAAGCATTCAGAGTCAAACATGAAGATACTGAGACACAAACAGGTTGGTTTTCTTTTTCAAAGCTGAACTCACTCATTTGATCTTTATTAAAATGTGCAGCTCTACTGAAATGAATGATATTTCTAAAGCAGTGATTCTCAACTGGTTTGTCCATAGGACCCACATTTCCACATGGTCATTAAGCTGTGACGACAAAACCAGTCATAAGGGTCAATTTTTTTGTAATTGAGATTTCTACGTCATCTGAAAGCTGAATAAATAATCTTTCCATTGATGTATGGTTTGTTAGGATAGGACAATATTTGCCCGAGATACAACTATTTGAAAATCTGTAATCTGAGGGTGCAAAAAAATCAAAATACTGAGAAAATCACCTTTGAAGTTGTCCAAATGAAGCTTTTAGCAATGCATATTACTAAAGTTTTGATATATTTAGGGTAGGAAATTTACAAAATATCTTCATGGAACATGACCTTTACTTAATATCCTAATGATTTTTGGCATAAAAGAAAAATTGATAATTCTGACCCATACAATGTATTTTTGGCTATTGCTACAAATATACCCCAGCGACTTAAGGCTGGTTTTGTGGTTTAGGGTCACATATATTCACAAAAATGGATGACCCACACACGAGTACTGTCCCACTTTACTTGACAACATAACATAAATTGTAAGAATATGACAAATTCTGATGAATAACAGCATAAAATAAGGCTAAAATCCCAAACTATTTTTTTAAATACAATAAAGTTAATAAGTTGGTATGAGCCACCAGAGCCAGAGCCCCCCAAACCAAAGACATTGAATTAAACATAAATGCAGCTTTTGTGTGTCTATCAGCCTTTTTGTCATAAATACCACTCCCGATAATCATAACTAGGGATGTTCATTTCAGTTATTTTTCCTAACCGACAACTCGTTAACCGATTATTAACCATTAACCGACAAGATTATTTTAAATTAGAACTGAATTAAATTAGAATAGTGTCTGACCCGTTAAAAATATTTGTTTTCTGAGGATTTATTTTACATCCACAAAAAGCAGCAAACAACAGAACATGAGGATTCACGTGGTCATCATAGCTATCACATCACGCACCTGCAGCGCTTCTGCTAGCCGAGAAAAACATAATAAAGCTATAGTCGCTATATATATATATATATATATAAAACAGGGCTGGGAGATATATATCGAATGATATTTTGCGCATTTCGTCAGTAAAGCCGGTTCTTTGATTAGCGGAAAATCTCCATCACCTGTTTTGAAATAGAGCGCCAGTTAATACACAGAGCCGTAGATCACTGACAAGCTACGCAATACCGCGTTCATTTTCGCGGGTGATTAATTGGCGTAGCTTGTCAGTGATCTACGGCTCTGTGTATTAACTGGCGCTCTATTTCAAAACAGGTGATGGAGATTTTCCGCTAATCAAAGAACCGGCTTTACTGACGAAATGCGCATGGATATATCGAACGATATATATCGCCCAGCCCTAATATAAAATATCGAATAAATAGGCCTATACGAGAAATATATTTTCACTTAAATAATTTAAGAAAACGAAAGAAACTGTGCAACAAGTAGTCTAGACTATGCAGAATTGCGGAAACCAGACGGCAGAAGCGGCATCCTATTTTTTTAGGCTTATTTTACAAAAGCGCAAAGATTTGTTTTTGTTTTTTTTGTGTGAATGTACACAAATAAAAACCTTGTACAATTCCGATTATTTTCATGACTAAAAGGAGTAGTTTCCACAGTTAGAAGGAAAAAAAAAATCAAGTGATTGCACCAGCGCCACATGCGCGCACACAGTTAAGCGTTCTACCTTCACAATGCAGCCTGTTCATTATCATCATAAAATACAGTCAGTCAAACATATGGAAAAGAAACACACTGCTCAGTTTAAATATGTAGTAAAATCTGTGCCGTTAAGCGTTATAACCATGCCGCCGTGAAATTATGCAAAACATTTTGTTTTACGTGGATATTAGGCCTACATAAAAGGTGAATAATATTTTGGCATTCAGATACATCGCGATTACAGAAACATTTGATTTTGTGTCGAACGAGAGACCCAACATTGGTTTCAGTTTCGTTTTAGCCTAAATTAATTCGTTTTGGTTTGTCGTTTATATATAGCTATAGCTTCTTACATTTTTAATTCTTGTTCTTTTCTAAATAGCCTACTGTTGATCGAAAGGATTTGTTGTGGAGTGAGGGGAACTAAAATAGCCTAGCTATGTTTACAGTGTTTATTATAATGTTTGTAATTCGCGTCGGCCTATTTCTGAATGAAATAATAAAATGCGACTTGTGTTTTTCTCTCTCTCTCTCTCTAAAAAAAACGTATTTTTTATACGCGTAGCTTATTTTAACCATGCAGCAAACCGTTTAAAATATTTTTATAAATTACTTAAAAAAAAAAAAAAAAAAAAAAGTGACTTCAAATCGTTTAACTGATTGTATTAATCAGTCAAAATTCTTATCGGTCGGTTAACGGTTAAACGGTTAAAATGAACATCCCTAAACTGTACTATAAAGTTTTCTCACCAGTGAGTGACATATGATGTATTGTAGTAATGTTGTCTCTGGTCGTCTGGTCTGTGTGCGTATATGCGTTCAGGAGGCGTGGCTGTAGACGGCGATTTGCAGGGAGGGTGGGACGTTCGCTTTCAGTGCTATCAGGCTAAAGTTAGCATTTTTCAAGATCTCCTACTGCACCTTTAAGCTAACCCTAGAGAACAGCATGGTCTATATTGTCAAAATGTCTGACAACACCTGAAGAAATCTATGAAGAAATGTATGTAATTTGTAGCTTTAATAAGCAGTTTTTGTACTACAATGGTGCTTAAATCCTGACTGAAATAGCTCACAAATACAGTTTCTCTCTAAAATGGATGATAGCTGAGAGAACAATATTTTTCTAATACTTTTTAGATGTAAATGGCAAATTTGAGATGTCTATATTTAACCTGTTCTCCTGAAACAAGTTTAAGCAGTTCCTCCAAGATTTTGTGGGATTTTTTTTTTTTTTTTTTTTTGCGGCCTAAAATAACTGATTTGCTGCAATATTTGTGGCATTTTGTGTGTTGTTTTGCAGTGAAGTTACAACACAGGCAACATTGTTCTACCATTTTTATTATTTTTCTGACCTCAAAAACCTTTGGGCTCTGTAATTTATAAAAGGAGAACACTGAGGGAAACAAAAAGAGAAAATTAAGTACTGTCCACTTAACCCTATAAAGCCTACTTCATTTCCAAAAACTCTAAATTATCAACATGATCAAAACTTTCTTGAAAATTCTCTAATACATGAGCAATTAGCATTAGAGAAAATCATGTAAAAATGTATCAAATAATGATACAACAGGCTTTTGAAGAACATTTATTTGTTCATGTCACAATCATTTATATGTGTACTGAATTGTTCTACAAAAATCACAATTATTTATATTTTTGACCATATGAAGGATAACTATGAAGAATGCTATTTTTGCTCAATTTGGCCCTCTGAATAAAATTTGAGCTGTTTTTTCCCTCCATATTCTTACTATTTCACTGCCATACAAGCCTAGTGAATCAAGTATATTTCAAAACAAAGCAAAAAAAAAATACTAACACTTTTTTTTGTCTTTTATATTTTGCAACCCTCTACGGACACAATGAAGCTTGAGTCGCCATTGGCTAGTAATTTTTTTATTTTACTCGCCAGACTTATACATTAAAATAATAATAATAATAGCAATAATAATAAATTAAAACAAAACATACTTTCTCTGAATTATTCTATATGGTTGCATGTGGATTTAATCTACCATTTCTTAGCAAATGGCTTTCTCTTGCCACTTGTCTTCAGCCACCTCTCCACAGCTGATGATGGATCATACTGCTGAAGCTCTGGGCCTTCTGTTGAAACGAGGATCAGGTCTGAAAGGCGTGAGGATGTGAGACTGCTGCGGACATCTGATTTTATTCTCTTTTGGGCACTGAAGGCGCTTTCGCAGTTGGGCCTCACTGACGTTGATGAGATTAACCCCTTAGGTATCGAAATTTGGTACCGAACGACAAAACGTTTTTCGATACTCGGTGGTATCGAGGCAATTTGGTCGGTGCCTAAAAAGTATCGAACTCGATACCCAGTCCTAGCCATGAAGATCATTAGACACTCCCCTTTTCAAGCATCTCCATCTCCCAGGGATTTCTTCAACTTGACATCCAGATTGAACAAGCTTCTCTCTGAACCATTCAGTGAGGACCTTCAGCTTCTTTTTGCCGTACAATTGTTCAAGGTGTTTTCTGTCATCAGGCCATTTGTCATGGTTGAATATTGCAAATGCTGACATCACAGCTTGTGCATTTTGATCCTTGTTAACTCCAAGCAGGTTATCCAATTTAGCATGAAGGTGTTTCTCACAGGCTGAACATGCATGCTTCATCTGTTGTCTCAGATTGTCCATCAGGCTCTCTCTTTCCCCTCTCAAGTCAATTTCCTGAAAAGTTGTGGTATGAGCACCGGGAGTTTGCTTTTTCAGACACTGGGTGATGAAAGTTTCCAGCATACCATCTTGGAGAGGGTTGGTTTTCATGTAGTCAAGACTGGTCAAACAGCTCTCAACTGCAGCAACAGCACTTGGTATGATGAGGTCTGCCTTCTGTAGAGTCTGACTTAATGTTGCTATCTTCTTCAGCAGATCAGCCAGGAAATGACAAAATGCAACAAACTGCAGATTCTTCAGGGTATAGAAAACTTTTTTCCCTCTACCAGCAATGTCAGCATTGTGACTGGTTTGGGCCAAATTCTCCATATGAATGGCAACAGCTGCATACTGCCCAGCTTGGCTCACAAGATCATCTTTTCTTCTCAGGAAGACCTTCAGTGCCCTGTCTAAATGAGGCACCCAACGTGTTCCTTTCACTGGCTTTGGTTTGTAGAACCTCGACTCAAGATCTTCACAAACTGTCTTAAGTTCGCTGTGGCTCTTTGGCTGAAATGGTAGGTTTTCCAAATCAAGTGCAAGGTGTCATTTACACGACTCACTAAGCTCACCTCTTTCAAAACCCCAGGAAGTGCCAGCTCCAGCCTGTGAGCCATACAGTGAATGTCTATCAGTTTTGGATTGTCCACTCTCAGTTTTGCAACAACACCAGCTTTTTGGCCCATGTTCACATTTGCACCATCAGCACAAAATCCAACAAGCTTTTGCTTCCAGTCATCTAATCCAAATTTTGACATTGACGATTGAGTGTAGTCAGTCACACCATCAGCATGAGCATGTGACAGGTCTGTGACAGAGACAAGATGATTTACTGGCAGCCCATCATGTAAGTACCTGACATAGATAGCTTCATTTTCTGTCACAGAAGAATCTGTTGCACCATCAATCATGACTGATATGTAGTTGGACTTTTTCACTTTATTTGCCATTATATCCTGTATATCTACGGCAATATTTGAAATGAGTTAAGCGCAGCGGACATCATTATCATACGTTGGGGAAATGTCCAGGCCATTTTTTTTCTGCAGCATAATTAGTGGCATTATCTGAGTGAAACTCAATTCCTCCTTTGCAATATAATATGCTGTATTCATTTTTACAGAAAGCTCACATCTTGTTGCGCTGTCACTCTTTTTATTTTGAGTTTGAAACCCTTTTGTGATCACAGATTCCTCAGGGTCTTTGCTTGAAGCCATTACACTATCACGACAAAATGCATGTCGTTTGCTGTTTGAGTGCGCTGTGAGATTTTCACGTTTGAAACTCCGCGACCCTGATACAAAGTCCGTTTTACCGGCTAAGCTCGGTTTTCTACTGCAGTACTTGCATATCATCACATGCTCCTCCTCATCGTAAAAAAGCCAATCAAAATCTGACAGCCACTGAGTCTGGAACTTTCGCTTTTCCAATACACCATTTGATTCAGAATGCACAATCTTTTCTGTCACATTTGACGTGCTTGGCTGGGGTTCGCAGGCGCATTCACCGTCTAATATCTGCACAGAACTGGACTCTTTACTCTTCTTTGCGCTTGAAAACAAAAAATTATCAAGCATTTTCTGCTCCGATTGGAATTTTCGCTTTTTTGCATCCATTTGCATCCACAGTAAAGGAAGAACATGATCTAATGCGTCAATACACTTTACACAGCATGTGTAGCCTCTCTCTTTCTCTCAATGTTGAGTGCGCGTGTGAGAGAAAACGACAGAGGGCGCTCTCAGCTAAGTGACGGTGTTTAACGTGGACTGAGCGGGCTTTGAAATTATATCTGCGCTAAATTTATTCTTAATCACAGGAGAGTAAAATCTGAAAATTTACTAGCCATTGGCTAATTAAAGACATTTTTTAGTCGCATAGCAGGAAATTTACTCGCATTGTAGAGGGTTGTTTTGTCTAAAGATTTTTTTTTTTTTTTAATTCCATGTCAAAAAATTGACTTATTGAATTATTTCAAGCTTTATAATATAACAAAAATGATTCTAAATATAACAGTAATTTTGAAGAATACACACCTGCTGTCAGGAAGTGAATTTACATTTTCATTTAACATCTCCTTCACTCGTTCCATCATGCTTCTCGTCTATTTTTATTTTTTTATTTTTTTTAGCTTTTAGTGATTAACAGTTTTATTGATTCTCATGCAGATTTCAGAATAGAACACAGTAACTCTGTACAAAATCAACATTTTACCCCGTTAACAATTCCATCCCAAACTAATCCCCAACTATGGCTTAAGGTCACAACTTGGCTATCGTTAAATACAATTAAAACATCCATCATTATATAATGGTAAGGAAATTAATTAAATAAAATACAATAAAGAAAGTGAATAAATGAAATGAATCTTACAACACATCACATTTACACTCTCTCTGTCAACATATTTCTCACACATAGCTATTATTGTTGCATTTCCAAATAGGTTAAGTACTTGGACCATTTTTTATAGCATAGGTTTAGTTTGTCCGTCTGCTTTTAAGACATTTTTTCGAATGCAGCCACTCCAGCAAGTTCTACTACCCATTCCTGAAAGGAAGGGGCATCCTCTGATTTCCAGCTCCTGAGAATTATTTGTCTCCAAATCAGTAAACTGGTTTGGACCCAGGATTTTGTATTTGTCTCTTATTTCGTTGTCTGACCACCCGCCTAATATAAACAGTTTAGGACATAGTGAAATATGAAAATCTAAAACCAAGCAAATGTGTTCATGAACTCTTTTCCAGAAATCTTGAATGTTTGTACAAGACAAATGGCAAGTGACATCCGCCTTCTGCGATGTCACTCCGCAATGTCGCACACAGAAATATGTCAACAACTAGACTTTATCGTTATTATCGCGAGAAGACTAATTCTTATCGTGGGGAGAATTGTTACTGGTATATCGCAAATGATAAGCTATAGCCCACCCCTAGTAGTCAGTTCACACTGATAGAAATTAATCTTTTCCAGTAAGTTTAAATTGACATTTATACCTTTTATAAAGCCATTTTTCTAAAAGTGCATTATCTTTTGAGTCAAATTCTTATATATAATCAGTGAATTAGAATAATAAGACATTTGGGCTGTTACCAAGCAAATGAAATCAGTATCAACAAAATTAATCTTTGCAATGCAGAGGAAACACAGAAGCTGCATCTGAAGCGACATTTAGACTGTTTAATGCAGGACGTGAATTCTTTAGCCTGCAGTTACAAATGCATAATTAATGTATTGATATATTAAACAAAACGTTGAATACTAATATTTGAAATTATTTAAATAATAAAAACATACTTTGTGAAACCAAACTAAATGTGAAACTAAAACTTCCAGTAGGTGGCAGTAAGTCACTGTTAATAAGTGAGTCATTGCGACTGAACCAAATCATTGAAACGGTTGATTCATTCGGCAACAAAATACCGTCATGTTGCTCAGAGCCGCAAAACAGGGTTGTGGCTGTGTTTGGAATTATTTTTGTTGTCGAAATAGCGTGAAAACAGGCATAGTGTCTAAAATGTAAGTCTCTTAATTAACTTCTTGTTTACTGAACTGTTGTAAAAGATCAATCACATTTGTGATTATGGTAATTTTTGGAGATAAAACAGCACTCTTCATGTGAAATTGATTGACTATATGAAGTGGTATAAATACACTGGTCAAAAAAATTAAAGGAACACTTTTTAATCAGAGTATAGCATCGAGTCAGTTAAACTCCTGGGTCCGTATTCATGAAAAATCTTAGTGCTAAGAGTTGCTCCTAGTAACAAAATTCTAAGAAAATTCTTAGAAATGTGGGTGTTTCCTCTTAAATTTAAAGAAAAGATCCTAGTAAAGAAAAAAGTAATTCAGAAAGCATCTTAACCCTTAAAAGAGGTCTTAAGGTCCGAAATTGTTAGGAGTACGGACGAGGACTTTTAAGAGGCTTAAGAGTTTCTTTAGCAGTGGAGAAAATGGACGAAACATGAAGAGGGAGAAGAAATCTGTTGCACACAATGCATGACAGTGAGTTAATAAGACGCTACACATTAAATCTTGCAGGGATCATGTTTGTGACCGATCTTACTAGAGACACGCTAACATCTCCGACATCGCGCAGAAATGCCATAGCGCCAGAAATGGACATAATCACTACATTAACTACATTAACATATTTGGCAACTGGAAAAATGCAACTATGCAGCAGCGATGAATTGGTCTGTTACAGCACTTTCAGAACCTTATTGTGTCGCCGTTCATTTCCTATGAAATACGTTAAGTATAACAGCATGGTAAATAAAAAATAAAGAATATAATATGTGTGTGTGTGCGTGCGCGCGAAAGAGAGAGAGAGAACGGTAAAACAGGAAAAATTACACCTGTAATTTCAAAGTGAAGGCTTAGGATAATAAGCAACGCCGTTTGCACCGCGCTCTTCCGTTACTTGATCTTTTTATTTTGGTGCGTCAGTCTGTTAAGTTACTTATTATAGGAGATCATGATCCGCGCTCAAGAGAGCAGTCTTCTTTTTAAGTTTTATTTTACATTCATTACTGATGGGAAAAGACACAAACGTTTCGTCTCAAAGCCTTCCTCAGCGCACTCCTGAGCCGAAACGTTTGTGTCTTTTCCCATCAGTAATGAATGTAAAATAAAATGTAAAAGGAATACTGTTCTCGTGAGTGCGGATCGTGATCTCCTCTTATAATAGACCCTACTCTTAAAAGTGCTCTTTTATTTCCTTGGACAACCAACCAATCACATTCTTCAAAAGACTGCATCATAGCTAGCAACGGGGTCAGCCCCGCCTCCTCACTAAGATAAAAGTTTTTGTGTTTTCCTCCCTCAGAGTTGCTCTCAGATTGGTCCGGAATCGCTTTTAAGCTAAGACTCCTACGTAGAATTTTTTAAGCTAAATTAGGAGCTCTCTGAGAGGATTCTTAGAATCTTTAAGAATACGGGCCCTGGGATATTGATCAGGGCCCATATTCACAAAACATTTTATCTTAACACTAAGAGTTCTCCTAAATAGCAGTAAAAGTTTTTAGCTAAGATTTTTCTCTTAAAAACTATTCACAAAGCTGCTGAGACAAACTTTACTAAGGAGCAGAGAGAAGTCTTAAGCTGAGAGTAAGGGAGGGGTTGACCTCGTTGCTATGGATGATGTCAGAATGCTTACTAACTATGCACACAGTGATTGGCTGATAGTCTCTGTCAGAGATTTATTCATAAAGTATTGTAGAGCACGATATTATGTTGCCATATTCAAATAAAGGTTTAAAAATAAAAATGTTAATTGCCACATTCAAATAAAGATTTTAAAATGCAGGCTAAGTGTCACTAATTAAACAAGTATATATGTTCAGCTAATTGTCAGCCTATTACATGTATGCTTCTCGTAAACAGTTAGCGGATATGCACGGGGCGGTTTCTTCATTAGGGTGATTGGGTGACACAACACCAAAGTGTGAAAGGGAGGGATTTTTTTCCCTATCCCATTCAACCACAGTGTTACGCTAGCTTTCACTGTTCTAGACTGTTTGTTCTGCCTCTGGATCTATAGTCCAATCAGCGTCAAGTCACGTTGTGGAGTACTGCCCCTTTTTGGGTGATTTACTCTGGCCGAGAATCACCCCGAGTGTTCTCATAGACTTCCATTCAAAGATTTTTTTTTTTTCGAACTGCAGGCACTGCAATGCAATCTCTATGAGTTCCGGGAGGGTTAACACTAGTCTGCTTTCGTCATCATATAGGTAACCTTAACCGGTGCAGCTATTGGTGGAAACAAACATACCTCTATTAATAAGAAATATGAAGTCAGGACTAGTCTGTATGGGCTGAATAAAGCAAGCCAGTATCTTACCAGTTAAGTTTTGATGGATGACGATTGTAATGGAGGTAAAGACGATTACAGTACAGGAGTCGTACATTATTAGACACGTGTGAGTCCATTATTATTAATGCGCAAATAAACAGACTGTGTATATGTGCGCTCTCTAATAGCTTTTTGCACAAGCACATTTCAGCATGGTCGCATGTCTGGCAAGTGATTTATAATGGACACTAGCTGAAGAAGCGTGTTTATATAGCAGTTTGCTGCGGTTAGTAGTATTTATAAACATAATGGGCATCAACACTAACTCTGACAGAAGATCACCACATTCAACAAATTCAGAATGTTTTTATTTTCTATTTCAATTTGTGTTTCACTCCGTTTAATATTTCTGAATGGATCTGTATATAGCTAGGTTAAGGCGACTGGTATAGTGGTCTGTTGGCATCTCCGTGTGGTCTTGTTTGGTATTGCAGCTTGACTTGTAGTTATTTAGGTCCCACTTTATATTGTGTCCCGCATACCTGTGTACTTACTACGTACACATCTAGTTACTATGTATGTAACCACAGTGTAAGTACAAATTGGTACATAGAGTCTACAGTTGTAATGTTTGTGTAACGACACATGTAAGTACAAATGTGTAACTGGACATTAGTAACAACACTTTTTGGTAATGAAAGTACAAATGTGTAACAGGACTAACAGCACCTTTTGGTAAAGAAAGTGTTACACTTTATATTAAGTAGACAATTCCTATGGATTTACCATGTAATTACTCTGATGTCCCACAGCAGCAGCCAGTAAGTTAGGCTTTACATATAAATTGTAGTTGGTGTTCAGAATGTTACACTTTATATTAAGTTGACAGTTCCTGAGGAGTTACCATGTAAGCGTAAAAAAGAAAACCAAACCAAACAGATGCTTCTTACTTCTTGTCTAACTTGTTAATGAAAACAAGGATATAATCAGTGTTGCCAACTTCTTCCAATGGAAAGTAGCCTCTCTATGTCGCCTCTCTGTGCTCACATACTGCATTTTAACACAGCCAAATTCTCAATAGAACTGTTTTCAATGATATATTTTACTGTTTCTGTTGCCAGACAACGGGATGGATATGAAATAGTGACTGAAACGCAGCCGATTAAGATATAACCAGCTCTCGAAAATATTAATTGCACTAAAATCATGATTCATAATCACAACATTGTCTAATGAAATCAAATACACATACGATTAAGACAATGGCTGTGCTGTGATTTCGGCTATACTTGCATGTAAAATAGAGTTAGAAGTAACAGAATATCTATTTTAACTGAAAGTGCTGCTCCTCTCAGCCTCTCGCTGAACAGAGCAGACGCAGAGAGAGAGGTGTGTGCG
>JAFVLL020000050.1:0-29475 GCA_021397915.2 Tor tambroides
CAACATGCATTGGAGAAAAACATTTATTTTATCATGAGATTTTCTCCCCACTTTCAATTGTTTTACTTCAGTGATAGGTTAGAATTTTGTGAATTGTTTTAATGAAAGATCAAAAGGATAAACAATGCAGATTTATTTTCACAGCCACCTTTGCTCAGATTTACCAAGGGTGCCAATATTAGTGGAGGACACTGTATAAAAAATGGTGTATAGAACTACTTTATAAGGTCAAAGTATATTTCAGTTTTGACACAATGCTTAGCATATGTGAACAGCCAAAGGCATAGCCTTTATACTCCACTCAGTAGTGTGCATGAACACAGGCAGTCAACACGTGCACTACAATGTTTCATCTCTGTCCAATGTCTGTACTATTTCTCACCAGAAGTTATGACCAATAAAAATGTATTTTTACCCATTTAAATGAGAGTGTAATGAGTTTTAACCCCCTCACACAAGGACTCATCAATGGGGATGTTCATTGTTACCTTCCCAAATAGTTTGTTGTTGTTTCTTTTTGTGAAACTGTGAAACAACAGCCCGGGCCAGGGTTGCTACCCTGTGGACAAATGCTTGTGTGAGCTAAACGTACAGAGTATGCATGGTTTGAAAAAAAACAGGCAGCATGTTTGCAGTACACACATGCTGATGATGAAATTTACAGCATGTGCACTGTATCCATACCCTAGCATACACGTAAATAATGAATTATACTTTGGGTTTGCGCTACTAATACAGAATCTTGTTTACAAACAGACCAGGATGCCATTACAATTTCACAATAGTCAACCAAGTCTCAGTTACTAACTGCTAGTAATGATGTCTTGAGCCATTACCTATGCTTGATTGTTATCCTTGAATGTATTTGTCATTTTTATCTGATTCTGATTTGCTTATCCTGATTTAATTGGCCGATGTTCTTCTGTAGCGGTGAAACAATTTACTGAAATAATTGTGTTTAAGAGATGTAAGGTGACTTCAAGACTTCATTATTGTCCAGTTACAGAAACTGAAACACCTTCATTTGTTGGCCAAGAAGAATCAAGAATTCAACAGCACTGCCATATAAAATGAATTAATCAACACAGTCCTTTTGGCTTTAATAAGGTGAATATTTAAAAAATCTAATCAGCTACTCAAAATTGTCTTCAGCCCAACTGTCAGTTTAGTAGATTCAGTTTGTTAGTAACTTTAATACAGAGTTAAGCAATGCAATCAGAATGTACGTACAATTTCCTTAAACAAGACTGACAAGATTCCCACCTCTAAAAGCAAACCAGAAATCTTTGCATTAAAAAAAAAAAAGTTTTCTTTTTTCTTTTTTATGTAGATGTATTATTAAATTAGCTAAAATGCCTAATAGTGGCATAGGATCTTTTAAAAGGCATATGGAAGTTTTCAGCAAATTCTGGAAATCACAGGTTTTAAACAGGTCCAAGAATAGTAAATAAAACCCCCAAACTTGAGTACATCCCATTGGATTAATGTATATTTGTAAACACTCGATTTAAAACTACTCTTTTATCCTCCCTTTTATACCTCACTCCAAGAGGGATTCCCTGTGGCATGTGATCCGTCTGCCGGCTCTGTCGCTCGATAATGCGGAGAAAGAGCGTCAGAGAGAGATTGCAACACATCCCTGAATGCTGGTACACTCACTTGTACAAATGAGCTTAATGCTGTCGTGCGTGATGCATGACCTGGCCATGCTGATAAAAGGATGGAAAAGGAAGAGAGGGAAGTGTTGGGAGGGGGATGACACTAATGCCCTGATGGCCTGATGTAATGGCAATGGTTATTGAGCGGATGATGGCGTTGTTGTAAGCAAGTGCGGCTGCGGCCGAGGGAAATAGACTAACAGGTGCTGATGCTACGCTCGCAGCTCCGAGGAGAGATCTATTCATCTTCGGCCTGCCACGGTACAGGACAGCAACCACTGGGACTCCCAGATTCGTAGGAAGGAACAAGATGCTTACTTTTATTTGTTTGCTGCATGCAAATACAAACACATACACACTGGGGCATAACTCCAGATATACATTTTGTTTTCCTACCTTACTGTTGAGCAAAATGGAGTGTATGAAGTAGAATATTTTCAGATTACCGCTTTTCATCATAGTGCACACATGCATGACTGCCCTAATTTGCAGTTCTCTTAAATTCATCTGTATTGTCTTCTTATCTGGCTAGTTTTTCTAGGCTGTGGCCTGCACCATTAAAATGCAGCCACGCATGAGAAGTGCCTGTTTTCACGCCAATTTCACAAAGCTCCGGGATCTGCAACAGCGTTTAACGTTATCAAACACACACTAATAAATCATGCTCTCTTTTCTCATGTCAGTTGCTAAAGAGCAATGAAAAAAGCGAGAAAAGCTGACAAGAGGCATAAAAAGATGGAGAGCAAGAGGGAGAGCGAGTATGAGAGAGTAACAATAGTAATGTGCACGGGGGGAGTCAATTGGCATGTGTAATTCAGCGCAGCCTTTTCATCTCTGTGTAAGATACTCCAGACAGATAAGGTGTCTAATCCTCTGCCTGATCAAAAAAAATCTACATTTTGCCAATTAAAATGTCCTTGCCAGCAGCCAGATAGGAGTCCGCCTTCCAACTCAGCCCTAGTTTATCTCCCCCAGCACAGGGAGGAGTACAGAGTAGCTTAAATGTGCTATTCTTACCATACACACACAAGGACATAGACCACCCCACAGCGCCACCATCAGTCAGAACCATCATGAGGGTGGAGGGAGAGACAGAGTCTGAGAGAGAGAGGATCTGAAATTAACTCTTACCAAACAGCTCTGGCGGGGAAAAAAGGATATAGGGCTAAATATGACACAAACGAGTTCTCTCAAATGAGTTAAAAATAGTATTTTACTACAACAAATTGAATATCAGTTCAACAGATAATGTCAAAAAATTTACACTGTTGTATGATTTTAATGGTTGGATACGGTCGAAGAAGGTCAAGACTTCAGAAGTAGGACAGGGAAAAATCACTATTTTAAGGGGGGGTTACAAACATTTCATGTCTCTCTATTTCATTCACCACTGGTCAGCCTGGTTTTAGCAGCAAACCCACACGCATCAGCAACAATAAAGAGCCCCTATAATTTAGAGTACCCCTACTGAGAAGGAGGCAAGGAGAAAGACTGAGAGAGAACCAAGGCACCTGTAGTGGAGGTATAAGGGCCAGAGTGTTTGAAAATACAAAGGAATAAGTAAAAAATAAATAAAGAAAAAGGGAAAAAATAATTAAATAAATCAGCACAAACTGACACCTGGCTGGTTTATGCTGACTGTGTAGAGCAGATAAGTGTGCTAAGTTGCAGAGATTTGATGTTTATCTTATCGTGAGCACTAAAGCTGTGCCGATAAAAGAGCTCAGCCATGCGTCATGGTGCGAGCATGTTTCACATAGCTGAAAACGCACACCCGCATCACAAAAAAACTATATTCCAACCTAAAATTAGACTGTGATATGTAGGGAAAAGTAAAATACAGTGACATAGAAACAAAATCACTGAGCCACTATAATATTTTAGAACATAATTTAACAATATAAAAACTGCTAGCACATCAATGATGTAGCAAATCTATATAAAAGTTTGATAAAACATTTGATGAGAATGTTTGGAATCTTACTTTTTTTTTTATTTCCCCCTCTAAAAAATCTTATTGAGGTTGTGCAATACGGGGAGTGGCCTTATATTGCTTTGAAATATGGAGATCCAAACCCCCCCCCCCCCCACGCAACCCTTTGTTGGATGAGACTCACTGTGGTCCACACAGTACACCACACACTACACTCATCCTATTACTGAGGAAAGTGTGATAAGAAGCCCATCCCTCACTCAGCTGAATCAGAGAAGAGGGACTCTGTAGGCAAATATTTTTATTAGCATGTGTCTTCTGATTTAAAAACAGCATAGAAAATGGCAAAATAAAACACAATAACTGAAAAATCAAAGGAATTGGAAAACAAAGAAACAGAGCGATGATAATCTGATTACTGGATATACTGGATATTGATATCAAAAATGTATTTCATTATTATTTTTATTATATTATTTATGTATATAATAAAATCTGAACTGCTGCATAAAATAATTCTAATTAATATGATTTTTCAACTATCCTGCAATGTGACATTATACTAAAACTATTTTAACTAAAATGTTCTGAATCTAAAACAATTATTATATGTTGCATATTTTCAATTTCTTGAGAGACTACATGGCATATTTTTACTTACAAAAAAAATCAGTTACATCTCAAGGTCATTTGGTTGATAAGCAAAAAAAAAAAAAAAATCTAAATGGAGAGTAAAAGTTGTGAAAATTTATAAGATATTTACACACTGGATTCCATGTTTTATGGGGACTCTCCATAGACATAATGTTTTTTATACTGTACAAACTGTATTTTCTATTGCCTTATCCAAACCCTATGCCTAAACCTACTCCTCACACAAAACGTTCTGCTATTTTAGTTTTCAAAATCGTTCTGTATGATTTATAAGCTGGGACCAAAAAAAAAAAAAAGTCCCCACAAGGCCAAAATTTACTGGTATTACACTATATGTTATACATAACGTAGGAAATATCAGGCACACGCACACACACAAACAAACACACAATATAGAGTAAGTACAATTTAAAATTTTGATATAAAAAAAATAAATGTCTGTGTAGTTTGTCAACTCAAATACTAAATTAAAGATTTTGCCTAAGACCTAAAAATAATTGTTACAAATAGCAAAATGTACCTATATCCCTCTTTCAAAGGCATAGGCAAGAAATTGTCAAGATCTTTAAGCTTTGAGGACAAGACTTCAAATGTGGGAGGCAGGCCATTCCAACTGGAGGCTTTCAATTATAGATAGGGGTTAGCACGGCTGCCATGGATTGCCATGTCAGAGTAGGGATAGACAGCCGTGGAGAACTGGGAATCTTTCTATCAGATGCCTTTGGGGTTGGTGTGTGTTTCTTTGAATGTGTGTGTTTGTGTGGATTATAGGAGAAAAGAGTGGTTAAAGAATGGCTGTGTGTGTTGTCCAGAGAGAAATGGTTAAAGGGGACAGTGGTGTATCTTCACAGAAAGTGGGCTGTAATGTCCTTTCACCCTCTGCTTAAGTTTGGGAATGGCTGTGACAAATGGGATGTCTGAAGCCAAATGTAGGATTTTAAGGTGTTTGTGTGTGTATGTGTGTCTTTTCTACCTATTTGGGAGCCTTATCATGAATGATTCTATTAAGAGACTGAACATTTCAATTGATGAAACATAAACGTGGTGTCCACTCACATGCACAAGCTGCTCTTGGGTGTCAAACTCCCTGCAGCAACCTTCCCAGTGGCAGTTGGTCTCATACACCACCTCTGGCTCCTGCTTGCCCTCCTCTTTATCACCCTCCTCTTTCACCAGCGTCATTCCATCCGTTTGCTCCTGCACAAACACATGCAGCCAAATAGTGAGGGCATATGGGTCAGTAACGTGACCCAATTTTTTGTCATTATTTATTTATTAAAAAATACAAATTTAATTCATGCATAACTTGAATATACCTCTTCTGTAACGAGAATGGTTTTAATTTTTGATCGATTGCATTTCTAAATGATTTATGATTATAATTGTCAAAAATGTCAGGGTGGAAAAAAACTGTCCTGATATTATAATGAAGAAAGCACTGCTCATTAGTGTAAAGTTGAATTCTGGCCAGTAGCTGTTTTTGTTGCATCAAATCAACAACTTTTATTACAATTAAAGACATTCAGTCGCTTTATCACAATATATTGCTGATAGTGCAAAGGGTCATTTTAAAACTTATATTAATGTGTGTTACAGAAGCATGAAGGAAATTATTTCATTCTAGGATAAAATTTTATGTGTGGCCTGGTAAATGTGAATTATTCAATAGTGCAGACGATGATAAATTATGTTATTTTGAGTATGTGACAGCCAGATGAGTCCTCATACCTTATTTGTATCATTAACACAATGCTAAACTTCTGCATCTGACATTTGGAATATCTCTTGAGAAAACATTTAGCTGTATGTCTTTACAGGGATTTTATTCTTTTTATGAAAGAAAAAACATCCTAGAATGCCCTGGAAAGAGCACTTTGCTTGGTAAGTGCCACAAATTATGCAGAACTGGCAGTTGTTTAGAAATTCTAGAAGTGTTAACAGCTTTGGAAATAGAAATTAGGATATGTGAATTCAGAGGTCTATTTGGAGAGAAGTTCTTGTGTGCTGCTACATCTGCCTGACTATCTGTAGAGTACAAGAATTGTTGAATAGTATCACTAAAAATACCAATCACACTTTATTTTAAGGTTCAATTCTCATTAACAAACCGTTAACTATCACTTTTGCCTCAATAAGCTCCTAATTTGCTGCTTATTAATAGTTAGTAAGGTAGTTGTTAAGTTTAGGTATTGAGTAGGATTAGGGATATAGAACGGTCATGCAGAATTAATGCTTTATAAGTATTAATAAACAGCCAATATGTTAATAATAGGCATGCTAATAAACGACTAGTTAATAGTGAGAATTGGTCCCTGTACTAAAGTGTTACCAAAATACCAGTCTAAATTCAAGAAGATATACACGGTGTTTGGGCCGTTTGAAGACTCAAACCTCCTTTAAATCACTGCTGCACTGTTCTAAATGTATTTCACTGTCTGTTAAGAGACAGAGAGAGAGAGAGAGAGAGAGAGAGAGCGAGAGAGAGAGAGAGAATGAATGATGACTTCTAAAATAAAAAAAATAAAGCTATGGAAAGTGCTTGAAGAAAAATAAAAAAGAAAAACAATAAAAGCACGGAGTCCATTTAATCCATCCAGCAGTCATCCAACCATCAGCTATAAGGGGCATTGTAGAAAATGTGTCATCTAATTTTTCTTTCATTTTTCCATTCAGTTAAGCATCTGATTAAAAGAAAAACAATTTCCTTCTGAAACTGTGGAGATCAATGGGGCTTATCGCATCTGAAACAGTGCCACAACAGGCGACCAAATCAAACACGCAAATAAATAGCTTTACAGTACGTCACATAATTGGTCCCAAAGCTCTTGCTGCGTGTGCATGTGTGGTAACTGTCTCCTTGAGGTTGTGTGAGTGCTTTTTAGCCCTATACATATACAGTACAGGTCAAAAGTTTGGAAACATTACTATTTGTAATGTTTTTGAAAGAAGTCTCTTCTGCTCATCAAGCCTGCATTTATTTGATCAAAAATACAGAAGAAAAACATTAATCTTTCAAAATGTTATTACAATATAACATAATGGTTTCTGTTTTAATATACTTTAAAATATAATTTATTTCTGTGATTCAAAGCTGAATTTCCATCAGCCATTACTCCAGTCTAAAGTGTCACATGATCCTTCAGAAATCATTCTAATATGCTGATTTATTATCAGTGCTGGAAACTGTTGAGCTGCTTAATATTTTTTTGGAACCTGTGATATTTTTTCAGGATTCTTTGATGAATAAAAAGTTAAAAAGAAGGGCATTTATTTAAAACAGAAATCTTTTCTACCAATATACACTACTGTTCAAAAGGTTGGGGTCAGTAAATTTTTATTCTTTCTTTTATTGAAAGAAATTAAAACTTTTATTCAGCAAAGATGTGTTAAATTGATAAGAAGTGATAGCAAAGATTTATATTGTTAGAAAAGATTTCTATTTTGAATAAATGCTGTTCTTTTAATCTTTTATTCATCAAAGAATCCTGAAAAAAGTATCTTGATTTCCAAAAAAAATATTTGGCAGCACAACTGTTTCCAACATTGATAATTCTAATAATAAATCAGCATATTAGAATGATTTCTGAAGGATCATGTGACACTTTAGACTGGAGTAATGGCTGATGGAAATTCAGCTTTGAATCACAGAAATAAATTATATTTTAAAGTATATTAAAACAGAAACCATTATGTTATATTGTAATAACATTTTGCAAGATTACCTTTTTTTCTTCTGTATTTTTGATCAAATAAATGCAGGCTTGATGAGCAGAAGAGACTTCTTTCAAAAACATTACAAATAGTAATGTTTCCAAACTTTTGACCTGTACTGTATGTCTATCAAGTGTGTGTGTGTGTGTGTGTGTGTGTGTGTGTTTATATATATATATATATATATATATATATATATATATATATATATATATATATACATATGTGTGTGTGTGTGTGTGTGTGTGTGCACATGTGCATACCTGCACACTAATGGCTCCAGGGCTGGGCGGCTCCTCATCTGGTTTGAGTTTGGAGCGTTTGTGCTGCATGGGGTCCCCTGTGCTACTCACAGCCGACTCACTGGTGGGTTTACTCTAGAAGCAAATATTTTAAAAACACATAAAATATGACCACATAATAATAATCATCATCAAAAACATAGGTACTTATTAGTGTGGAAAGTGTAAGTATTTATGTGTAATTTCATAACTACTTCTACTATTTTTTAAATATAGTGTACCACTATAAATATAAATATAAATATAAATATAAATATAAAGTGTACTACTGAATGTACTGACAAGCTGACAATGTCTACTTTTTAAGGGTGTTAAGAGACATAGATATGATCATCAAAGTGGCATTTTACACTAAAGTGGCCTTTTATTTCATTAATATTATATTATCTGTAGTATACTATCTGTAAGTATACTAAAATATACTTCTGAGATTTGACTAAAAGTGCACATTCAGTACAATTAAGCACAATTCTTTTTCACAAGGGACTACTATATGGTACATGACTAAAAACCACTATATTACTGTATTGGTATGTCCAAAACATGATATTTAAAATAGTAAGTACAATTTAATAGTGATATTACCACTGTACTTTAGAGTATAACACGGTACTGTAATGGTACATGCATGATATTAACATGGTACCATTCCTAAAAAATGATCTTTCTTTTGGTAGTGTAATAATATGCATATATTACAAGTCTACATCAGAGAAATTAAAAAAACAAAACAAACCAAAAAAAACATTATTCATTGACAATATTCGCTGACATTATTCAAAAACACCACAGACATTATTTACAGTTTCTCCCTAAACAGCAATAACCCCTCCTCTGACTATATCCACTCATTCACTGCCAGTCTCTCTCTCTCTCTCTCTCTGTCTCTGCCAAAGGAAGTCCCTTGCGACTGGCCAGAGCCAGTAAAGAAAAAAAAAACACTTGGTGGGAGAGAAAAAAGTAACATTCCTTGGATGAGAGAGCAGGATTCCTTGGCTCTAAAGGAAGGTTCATTCTGCCAGACTCCTCTAGCAAATCATTTAACTTTGCTGAGCTTCTTTTTTTTTTTTTTTTTTTGCTTTTAAAGCACATAAAATACATAAATGGTTGGTGACCATTTGTGCATTAAATTATTCATTGCCAGTTTTGTGACTCTTTAATTAGCGTGTGTACTAATGTGTATTAAATTTGACAGATGTTACCCAATACAAATCCAGAAAAGTAACTGTTTGCATTGAGTTTTGAGTATAGTAGAGTAAATTAATTTATTCAATATTCACCGAGGACACCAAACCCTGCAAAATCATACAGGTTTGAATCACATGAGGGTGAGTAAATGTTGACAACATGTTAATTTTTGGTTGAACTATCCCCCTTAAGCCTAAGTATGCATGCTAATAAATTTAAAGACAATCTTAGAAATATATTGTACACCACATTTAGTTACACCACATTTATATAACTTTAGATCTTAAAGTGCGTAGTGATCCAGTAAAACACAATGATCTGATATTTCTCTGTCTGTCATTTTGAGAAATGCTCACACCTTCACTCCTTTTTTATTAATTGTTCCTTTTTGACCACATGGTGAGACAAATGTTCCATGATGCCCTTCTATTAAAGAAGCTGGTGTTGTCTCTGGGGTTAGAGGGGGGAAATAGATGACACTGATCTAGGAAAGAGTAGCGAGGCTGTAATGGCTTGAAAGGAAAGACTGGCACTGAGAAAAATCTTGGGAAAACTCATTCATCATTACACTAAGAGTTAATGTTACTGAAGCACAAAAAAACAGGAATCGATACGAAGACAGATAAAAACAACATGATGCACTCTACAGATTTTAATCCAGCGAACCGGGTGAGTATAAATGGACAAGGCATGATCAGGTGAAAAAACTGTAGAAGAAAAACACTTTTATGCTCATCCTTCAAAGAGAAGGTTTGGGAATGTATCTGAGTCTGATTAATGGTGGAGGTGGCAAGATTTTTGCTGCTAACAAGCAGGGTGTTATTTCTCAAAGGTGCCTTCTGGGCAAGCTCACCGGCTCTCCACATCGAGACACAACACGGAAACTACGCGCACACAAGGGAAAAACTCCCATGAGGCCTGTCTGTGAGGGAGTGCAACCTGCAGCCACACTTTCTCTGCCATTTATAAATGCTGTGTTTGTGTGGTGCTGTGTGGTGTGTTTTCATGAACCACACACAATAATAAATAGCACCAGCACTTGTGATGATAAGCGCTGAATAAATTTAAGCCTTGAGGAGGAAAATCATTGTGTGAACTAAACGACTTCTGTTGCTGTTTAATACAAGAACACCCAAAAGCAATCATGTTAAATGATTTAAAAATGCTTTGTGTTGTTTAAACTTACAAATGAAAATCTCCTTAATTTTTCAAGTTCTTCCTGCTTTGTATTGTGTATTCTAACTTGTGAAGGTTTGAACCGCATGCTCTAGAAAAACTGAGCCTCCAGAAAAACTGAGCAGCTTGTGTTAAACTGACTTGTTTCCATCATATCTTCTCTACTATTATTATTAATAACCGATAAAATAATTCATACAGAAATGAGAACTGACCTGTGAGTCATTTGAGGCTGTGGAACGGTCTGTAGGTAGCAGGCTGGAGGGAGGAATGCCAGGAACTGGTCTCTGGGTGGCAAAGGCAGGAGATGGATGCACAAGGGGCGGACTGTGTCCAAACGCAGAACCTACTATGCCTGGTTGCCGACTGATCAGCTGCTGATGCATTTGCAGTGCCACAGGTGTTGGAGGATATGCAAAACTCAGTGCAGGGCTGTAAGGCAAAATAAATAGAATAATTCATTTTAAAATTAAATTAATAAATTAAGTTCATGTTACAAATTAATGAAATTTGGTCATGTGGTAAATTATAAACTCCTTCATTTACATAATATTTGTTATTGAATATTCATTTATTCATCATTTAATATTATTTATGATACACTGCTGTTCAAAAGTTTGTGGTCAATAAGGTTTTTAACGAGAGAAGTTTCTTATGCTCACCAAGGCTGCATTTATTTGATCAAAAATACAGTAAAAACAATACTGCAAAATATTATTACAATTTAAAACAATTTTCTATTTTAATCTATTTTACAATGTAACATTTCTGTGATTACAAAACTGAATTTTCAGCAGCCATTATTCCAGCCTTTGTGTCACATGATCCTTCAGAAATCATTCTAATATGAGTTGGTGCTCAAGAAACATTTCTTATCATTGCTAAAGTTGAAAACAGTTGTGCTGCTTCATATTTTTGTCTGTGTTTTTTCAGGATTTGTTGATAAAGAGAAGGTTCAAAAGAACAGGATTTATTTGAAAGAGATTTTTGTAACAATGTAAAAAATCTTTACTGCCACTTCTTATCAATTTATTGCCTCTTCACTGAATTAAAGTATTATTTTCCTACAAAAAAATGGTTTTACTGACCCCAGACTTTTGAAAGGTAGTGTATACAATGCAATAATATTTTATAACACAAAATAATTCAAAAAATATTAACAATACAGTTATTTTAATAAAAAGAACAATTTTTATTACAGTCCAAAAATCACACATAACATGTTTTAAACTGATAATCTTAATAAATAAAAACAACAACAAACATAAGTCCAAGATAGTTCATGTAAAATGATGAATCACCTGATGGGCATAAAAGCTGTATTTAAGCGCAGTATTGAACTTTTATATATCACCTCCTCTTCTATAGATGCCACAGTCCTTTAATGATAAAGCCTTGATGCTCAATAACAGACATTCATAGGGGGTTCCATTCATTGTGGGGCATGCTGACCACTCCATACAAGCTCATACGTCTACTAGTCCTATTACAGGCAGAGAGGAAATCAATGTAGCCAGACGCTGCGTGGCTGATGCAGCTGTCTCATCACTCATCAGGCCTGGACCCTTGCCTGCCACCTCTGTCCCCACATGTTCACATAAGATATGACTGATTAGCTTGCGAAAACAAATCACTGATTAATCACTCTCAGTGGAGGAAAGAGGTCCATTTCTGTCATCTTTTCTCTCTCTGAGACCCCCACCCAAACAAGGTAACATTGTTTCCTAATAGTGCTGGATGGCAGACGTCAAACTGAGTGACACATCACCAGGGACGATAGCTGTAGATCCATCCTTCAGTTTGATAGAGAAATTATAAAACTGTTCAAATGTAACAACTTCTGATTTTCTGACATGCTGCAAAATCTGTAACAATCTCTTGTTCAAAATCTGATGTAGTACTTATGGGACATTACACTTTTGATAATGTCTTAAACAATACACCATATGTTTAAAAAAAACAAAAACAAAATAAATCAATTCCATTTTGTGATAATTTGTTTATGTGATTTTTTTTTTTTTTTTAAATCTGAGGAAATAAAATTTCAGAAAGCATGTCTCATTTCACATACACCATCATTCGAAGGTTTGGGGTCAGTAGATTTTGTTTCTGATTTTGAAAGAAACTTTTATTCAGCAATGCATTAAATTGATCAAAAGTGAGAGTAAAGACATTTATGTTACAAAATATTTCCATTTCAAATAAATGCTGTTCTTTTAAATGTTCCATTTATCAAAGAATCAAGAAAAATGTGCACAGAAATCTCTCACTGATAATAATAAGAAACAGTTTCATGAGCAGCATATCAGCACTTTAGAAAGATTTCTGAAGGATCACTAACACTGAAGACTGGAGGTATGACTGCTGAAAATTCAGCTTTGCAATCATAGAAATATACACTATATATATATATATATATATATCGATACAAATATAAAAGTTATTTTAAATATTTCACATTATTACCATTTTTACTGTATTTTTGATTAAATAAATGTAAATACGACCCCAAACTTTTTAACAATAGTTTCTGTCTGTACAATTTTGTTATGTACAATTTTGCAGTGCAAGTAGCGTGCCACAAAAAAAAAAAAAAAAAAAAAAAAAAAAACCTCATTGAGAGCACTATGAGAACTCAGATGATGTACTTATTTCAAGAAGAAATGTAAGCTTACTATTTTTTGGCAGAGAGTAGTTAGTAAATCACAATATGGCAGTGTCTTGTGACTGGGACAAATTTAGAAATGCCAAATTAAAGGCGCATTGATGAAGCTTCAATCCATTTTTTTGACCAGTATCTGAATCTTGAACAGCCTCCTTAAATAAGTCTTACTGTTGTGACAAACGCTTTATTATCCACTTAATGTCTGTCTGGACTCCTGCTATGAACTGACCAAATTGACTGTGCCCCATATAAGTGGGATCATTTGAAAAACATTAATTATTTAGTCTTTGAAACAGATAAACATGTGATTAGAAGGCAGGATGGTCAGCGAACACCCTCAGGTTGAACTGCTCATGAATTATACCTCAGAGAAAGTGAATGGGTCAGTTTTATTCACTTCATCCACAACTGATTCTCTCTCTTTCCCATTACAGCTTGTGTTACTGTCCTCAGCCCAGACTTTGCTTTCTTCCTCCGTCCCCCTCTTCATGACCCTTTCATTCGTCATTCCCCCTTCCTCTCCTCCTTTCCAGAGTGAGCGATTGCATGGCGGCAGTCTTAGGGTAAAGCTCTTCTCAGCTGATAGAGAGAACATTAATCAGATGATGCATATCAGACAGACGAGTGTGAGGGAGGAGGGGAGGAATATGTTCACACGCTTCCTCCTAATAGCGCTCTCTGTGTTCCCTCGTTTATTTCACCGTCCAGTGTTCATTCATCACTCCGCTTCTGAGGATGCGCTGGAGTGTCCACTTACAGTATGGATTGCTTTTCCTCTCTATCTCTTTCTCAGAATCTCTCCCGCATTCTCTTGCCTCTTGTCTGTTCCAATACACACCTCTCTCTTTATTTTCATACTTGGAACAGTGTCCAAGTTTGGAATGACATGAAGATGAATAAATGAAGAATTTTGGGTAAACTATACTTTAAAACCCATCAAGTGAGAAATTAAGACTTGCTTATCTCATGTAAGACAAAAACTAAACAACTCCCTTGATATATTAACAAAAATATATTTTTAATTAAAGTTATGCAAAATCCAGCTTTAAGGCCTGTTAGAAAGAAGTATATACATTTTTGTAAAATAATAATAATAAAAAATCTTAATTCATTGTAGTACATACCTGATAGTTCCAGCTGAGAGGTGTCCATAGGATCCACTGGTGGATGAGCTGGAGCGGGAATTATTAAGTATAGTGACTAGAGAGTTGGGCGAGGTGCGAATCATGGCCTGCAGGTCAAAACTGGGGTCAGACAGGGAAGGGGAGCTGGGAAGGGGTCGTTTTCTGCTGGGCCGATTTGTGAGCCTAGGACTTGGAAATCGTGAAGCTGAGAAGACACAGACAGAGAGAAAACAGAGAAAGAACATAGTATGTTATGTATTTAAAACTGGTGATATAACAACAGGCACAAAAAGTTTATATTTTACTTATATTTTATTTATTTTAATTGAAATTTATTTGTTTTTTATTTAATTGAAATTAATTTAATAATTTAATTTAACAGTGTTTTTTTTATTTATTTAAAGAGCTGTAGAGAGAGAAATGGAGAGCACTACAGTCAAGTACTGACATCATTTTCATAAAAGTTCCCATTCTCTTGTGGTTCGTATATTATTTTAGAGAATTAGCCACACAGAAAGCTTTACTGACCAGGAATCATGAGCATCTTTTTAATCACATGCAATTTCTTCATCATAGTCTGTTGGATGCATTCAACAATGACCACATTTTCTGCATTGCATGCATTTTTTACGCATTGTAAAAACACATAGGGCTGCAGCTCCACTTTTCTCACTGCTTTCTGGTAGCGTCACTGCGATGTTGAATCACACTTAATTGGGTTGAATAGTGTGTTAATGCTGAATGGAATTGCACTGGGTTGTTTTTGAAAGCTTTCACTAGAAAGCAGATCGAACGCAGACAGGCCCTCCACTCACGCACAATGACTGGCACCTACAGATTAAGAAATGACTTTTGTTGTCTTTTCATTGGTGAATGTCACAAACAAGAAAGAAGGGAGAAATGGAGGGAGAAGTGAAAGGAGGAGGGGAAGAGAGGGGTGTGGGGGGATGGTGGTCTTTTGTTGTGTGGAGTGACACAATGACTTTGTGACTCATTTTTTCTTTCAGTTGTTCTGTACATTTTTAAGAGAAAGCACGCAAAACAAAACAAGATTACACTCTCTCTTTCTCTCTCGCTGACTCTCTCCCTTCTCTCTTTCTTGTTTGACACATACAATGATTACAGGGTCTGTCATTCACATTTAAATCACTCTGTGTGTGTGTGTGTGTGTGTGTGTGTGTAAGTTTGTGCTTGTGTCTTCTAAGCAGAATGCCAGCAATGTGGTAAGATGTTCCAAATGTGGGAATGCAAACACTCTCTCACACACACACGCACACAAACACACGCACGCACGCACGCACGCACACACACACATTTGTTTTTGTGAATTGTGGGGAAATTCCATAGGCGAAATGGTTTTTATACTGTACAAACCATACTTTCTATCGCCCTATACACCAACCCTACACCTAAACCTACCCCTTACAGGAAACTTTGTGCATTTTCACTTTCTCACAAAAACTCATTCTGTATGATTTATAAGCCTTTTGAAATATGGGGACATGGGGAAATGTCCTCATAAATCACCTTCTCCTTGTCATACCTATGTCATACCCATGTCATTATACAAATTTGTGTCCTCATATGTCACAAAAACACGCACACGCACACATATGAATCCACATACTTAAGCACCCAATATTATACACATTATAATATACACATTATAATACACACTCATATACAATAATATGTGCGGTCTATAATGCCATATTGATTTTCCTGCTGCATAGACCAGTTTGGATCAGCATAAACTCCAAGATGGTCTTAACTAGTTTTAAATGAACAATTCTGGTCTATTTATGACATGAGCTGGTTAAGCTGGTAGAACAACAAATGCAAAAAGATGTTTTAAACTGGAAATTTAAGCTTGTATGAACAAGCTTAGTGTTCCAGTTTTTAACAAATTTTTTAACTAAAAACTCTATTTTTTTAACTCTTTTAACTAACTTGTTTTACATTGGCAATGTTGGTTTAATTTTGACAAAAGTTTATTATTAGGCAGCTTGGCTAGCATGACAGGCAAAACAAGTATGAAATTGGCCAAAACATACAATTTACTGGTCAATAAAATGCAAAAAATATTATGTGTGTGTGTGTGTGTGTGTGTATATATATATATATATATATATATATATATATGTATAGGTTATTTAAGATTATCACTAGCTAGATCAAGGTTTTGACAGGCTTTGATATATTAGATTAGCAGTACTGGTACAGTATATTATTAAGCAAGTTTAAAAGTTTGACTAAAGCAACCAATCACGTTTCGTTTTGTGCCGCATCATGTTTAGGGGCGTGGAAATGTCGCCACAATAACAGACCGGTGTGTAAAACTCTCGGACATATTTTAAAGATTCTATACTGCGAACTTCAAATTTTTCACATACTTTTGAAAATTCAGTGTTTAGTTGATCCTGACAAGCGCTCGTCGTCAGTTGTAAACATGACGGCTTTCTTCTTTCGTGAGGGGGTTTGGCACCACGGCATTTTTGTTTCCAGGCGGAACGTTAAAGAACTGTATAATCTAACCAATCCGTTGACGACTTCGAAACTCCTGAAGTGTTTCCAGATAAGTGTGCCATATGCATCAGACGTTTAGCCAACGTTCCGTGGGCGTGACGTCTGAGGCTGAGACTAGGTAAAAAAGCCAAAACACTAAGGAAGTGTTCAAAATATACCAATCACTGAACAATTGCTGATTTGTAGTATAAGTAAATATTAAATGCTTGGTCAAACATCTTTTGTCAAAAATGTAAATGTAAATGTGGATGTAGGAAAAAACAAAAAACAATAGTTCCACCTTAAAAATCCATCTACATCCCACAGAGGATCCAAACTGAGGCATTTAATAGAGGCAGAATCAAATTGACATTGGTTAATTAGCAGCTAATGCGTTAAAAATACTTAAACACAAATACGCAGGACAGGTTAATTCCTTCAGTTTTTCTCTAAAAGTAATTACACTGATGTCTATACTACGACTGTGCTATCCCATCCCCATTATTAACAAAAGCTCCTAGATAATGCACTTCTACTCATTCACTCCCCTTCTCAGAGTCTATATATCATAAAAAGAGCTTTAAAGTGTTAATTTGGCTGACATGGAACACACATTGTTAAAATAGGATGAGTTACTAAGGGCTGATCACAGGCTATTTGAAGTAGGGGGATGCCAACATCTCCATTTGAAAACAATGGCCCTAATTGTTTTACTTCAGTCTATTAATCTTAAACAGTCCCATAGAAGAAAGGATTTCTCCAGTGATGAATAGTGGGACATTCCAATTCCCACTTAATAGCAATTAATTTTCTGATAGCCATGCAAGTTTGGCTAGTTTTAATTAGTTTGTGAGGAATGGGGAAGCCGGTGATGGGCTGACTAAATGCATTCTCATCAAAGACTAACAGGCCAGTCCACCTGACCTCTCTTCGAAATCACTGTGCCTTTAATTTCCTATTTACACTTCAAAATAACTCATTTGCATACATCCTATGCACACTTACCCCCCTTTTTGAAAACATTAAGACAATGGAACAATTTAACCAGTTTAATTAATTGGAAATGGTTTAGAAGGAAAGATTTGCAATTTGTTGCTTATATATTATATTACATTATATATATATATATATATATATATATATATATATATATATATATATATATATATTTATATATATATATATATATATATATATATATATATATATATATTTTTTTTTTTTTTCACCAGGTTTTTCACTTTTTATCCATTTAACATCCTTGCTGAATAAAAGTACTAATTTCCTTTTTTTTAAATTTAAATTAAAATTTTTTTTTAAATTGACTGACCCCAAATTTTTGAATGGTAGTGTATATTGTAACACAAAATTTCTATTTTGAATAAACACTGTATTTTTTAACTTTTAATTTTTTTAAAGAATCTTGAAAAAAGTATCACAGGTCCCAAAAAATATCAAGCAGCTCAACTGTTTCCGACTATGATAATAATTCAGCATATTGGAATGGTTTCTGAAGGATCATGTGGCTTTTTGCTTTTTTGAATGGTTAAGGTTCTGGGTATTGATAGTCTCAGCCTACTGTAAATCTGCCCCTCTGATAGGTGATGGTAGACATCAGAAAAGTGTAAGCAAGTGGAGAACTTACTTTCCATAGCCTGTAGGTACTCCATATGCAGGGCACTGCTTGTAGGCCCTGTTGCGGATGCCACTGAAGGAATGATGTCAGCGTACGGGCTGCGGTGACCTGCAAGTAGGGCCATCTGGTGGTAGTACTCCGCCGTGGTCAAACTGGCGTGGGGTGCTGAAGGATCAAACAATAACATAAAACATCAGTCGTTTTGACAAAAACACCACTGTTCAAAAGTTTTGGATCAGTAAGATTTAAAAAAATAAATAAATAAATAAATAAATAAAAACTTAAATGAATAATTTTATCTAGCAAGGACCAAATAAATTAGATTTCATATGATACGTCTTATAAAAACATTAAAAGGTATTACCCCAAACTTTTGAATGCTAGTAAAGAAATACATATGTGCCTGCGTGCTACTACAAATCTTGAATACTCTTGAATAACTGACCTTTTATAATTTTTTAAACTTGTGAATCAATGGTTTTGACTTGAGAAGACTTGGAATATAGTGCTCGAGTCTGGACTTGTGGAGTACTGGAGTCTGGTGTATGGACTATTTTTTTAATAATACTTTTATAGTGCTTTATTGTCATTATTAGAGCTTGACAACCTCAGGTCCCACTTTCATTATATGGATGAGAGAGCCTGGACATTTTGCCAAGTATCTTCTTTTCTGTTTCACAGAAGAAAGTAAGTTATATGAGTGTAACTAATTATTAACCATTTTAATTTTAGGGAAAAAAATGCAGAATTTTAGATGTGAACAATTAAAACCGCTTTTCTCTCTGATTTGTTCTGTCTCTCTTTCATGTGTTGCCTCTATCTTCCTCCCACACTTTAGCAACAGAGTGATAACAGGTCCTAGAAATGCATCCTAAAAATAAACTTTTGGCAACACGCTTTTCTATGCAAACAACACAATTGAGAAAGCACACTCACAAACACACATATACACACAAAAAGAGAAAAGAATAAGAGAAAGACTGACACAGTGCTTCTCAATGCAAATACAAAATCATTTTAGCTGCACAAAGTGTTGTGGCTAAATCCTGTCTTCCCCAGAAGAAATGAACAGAGCGGATGAAAGGATATCAAGTGAGGCCCGAACTGAATGCATGGAATATGCATCTCTGATTGGTTGTGTGAATGTAAGAAGAAATTCCAAATTAATTCGATGTGGGTATTATGACTTAAGTAGCGAGGGAGGGGTTAGGGGGGCTTCCTTAATTGTCTCTGTTGTTCCTTCTTGCCTTGGCTCTTGCATTAAACTGTAATGTGCCTCATTTCCCGTTCACATGTAGAAAAAAGCTTTGTGGAATTTCTAAATGGGAGATGTTGGCATTGAACTGATGGACTGGTGGTGGGGAATGGGAGGGACGATTTTTAAGGATGAATATGCACCCTCAGTATGGTGCACCACCAGAGCCAGCAGGCATTCTGCTGGTGGAGCATGTTGGCATCTGGGAGATTACAAAAAAAAAAGTGTTTCAAAAGAGGGTTGGAAAGCAAGCAGAAAAAAATGATAAAGTGAAAGAGCGATAAAACTCCCACCGATGTTTGGTTATTCTTTCCACTAAGATAAACTGGTGGCTGCATATAGAATGCAAAATGTTATCAATAATTATTGTTTCAGAATATATGTAAGGGATGTGCCCAAAGCCTTATTCAGGAATGCATAGATAATGGCTTCAAAATGAATAACGATAATAGGAAAAATATTCAGCCTACACAGTCACTCCAGTGTTTTTTTACTAGTTTCATCCCGACGTAGTTATCATTTTCACGTCCTGCGCCACGTTGTTTAAATAGCAAATGCATTTGCGCCCATTTGTGTGCTCATGGGCTTGCTGGTCTGAAAACGAGGTGTGTTCAGGCGTATTGTTGGCACGTTGCTATTTTGAGGCAGAAGGGGGGCTTTGGGGGCTCAAGCCCCTGCCCTCTTTCAAAATTATTCAAAAGTGCCCCTCTCAGACAAATAGCAATGATATTGTAGTCAATAAAACAAAATGCATTTGAATTATAATTAACATGACAATGTGCACAAAACGGTAACTAATCGCTCAAAAGTCGGAAAATTCCTGTTTATTTTTATATCTGTCAATCTGAGGCGTTGCTATGGGTTGCGTGTGTTTTGCTTGACTGATTTTCCACAGTCTGTTCGGAAAGGCTCTCAAGCCATATATGGTTCTTTCAGTGAAGTTAGATGTTAACTTCACTGAAAGATCGACGGAAGGAAAAAAAATAAACCAAAAATAAACCAAACAATATTTCAAACTTTTTTTCATCAATAATCAAGTTAGTGAGTTGATTGACAGAAGGAAAAAAAAAATAAACCAAACAATATTTCAAACTTTTTTTCATCAATAATCAAGTTAGTGAGTTGATTTAATTAAAATTCCATATATTATATATTTTAGAATATTAAGCTAATTCATCAATGCCCGTTTGTCAAGTATAATACACCAACCATTCATGTTCAAATTTCATTGGACAAGCATGTGAAGTGGTCATTTTCCGTTCTTATTCAAAAATCGGTTGAAAATTACATGGACAGACAAGCTTATTTGTGGAGCGATCTGGATCTGCAGTTTGTCTCATTTTATAAATCAAATTACATCGCTGAGAAAATGGATGCTAAATGAAATGAAAAAGCACGGCACAAAAACGCGCAGTGCCAAAAATCGCAATAATGGTAATCAATATTCAGTTCACTTACGTTTATATATGATGCACTGTTTACTATTTGATGAAACTATTATAGTTAATGAAGCCCAAGTGCAACTTACAGGCCTATTATGTGAAGTGTAGGCATGAAAGGATTTTATATTATATTACCATTTTTGATAATTATGCAGCATTATGAAAATGTCTTATGCTCATCAAACCTGCATTTATTTGATCAAAAATACAGAAAAAACTGTAATATTGTGAAATATTATTACAATTTAAAAGAATGTTCATCTATTTTAATATACTTTAAAATATCATTTATTTCTGTGATCAAGCTAAATTTTCAGCATCATTACTCCAGTCTTCAGTGCATAATCCCTCAGAAATCATTCTAATACAAGATTTATTATCAGTATTGGAAACAGTTGTGCTGCTTATTTTTTTATTTATTTTTTTTATTTTATTTTTTTGGAACCCATGATACTTCCTTGGGGTTCACTGATAAATAAAAAATAAAAACAACAGCATTTATAGAAAATATAGATGTTTTCAAACATTATCAATCTTTACGATCACTGTTTCTATCAATTTAGCAAATCTTTGCTGAATGAAAACTAACTTCTTTCAAAAAAAAAAAATAAAATACTGACATCAAGCTTTTCAATGTATATTGTTACAAAAGTTATATTTTAAATAAATGCTGTGCTTTTTTAACTTTTTATTAATAAAAGAATCCTGAAAAAAGTTCCACAGGTTTCCAAATCAGAATTGCATAAAATGCATTTTAATTTGATCAAATAAATGCAGGCTTGATGACCATAAATTACTTCTTGCAAAACTATAAAATAGTAATGTATCCAAACTTTTGATATATATATATATATATATATATATATATATATATAATTATTTATTTATTTATTTTTTTACATTGCCCCTAATTTACATTTGAGCCCCTGCGGAACTCTCTGCACGTCCCTGTTGCCAAATATTAAAAATGAAAGGATTACAATGTAAAAGGGGGAAAGGGGGGAAAGTGGTGTGTGGCGACCCATACTCGGAATTTGTCCCGGGGAGCAGTTGGGGGTTCGGTACTTTGCTCAAGGGTCTCACCTCAGTCGTGGTATTGAGGATGGAGAGAGTGCTGGTTATTCACTCCCCCCACCTACAATCCCTGCCGGACCTGAGACTCGAACCCACGACCTTCAGGTTACAAGTCCAACTCTCTATCCATTAGGCCACGACTGCCCCTCAGATTATTATTGTGTAGGCTCAGAGCCGATCCTCCCTATATGCAGAATAGGCAAGCTGCGTAGCGCCCCCCTGCGTAGGCCCCCATGCTCTCAAAGATGTTTTAACTTTAGTTTCGTTTTTGAATTTGGCCAGCAGTTATGAAAACATGAATGATCATTTCTTTTAATGCGGTGTGCTGTCACGCTCTCTACGTAAAAATCAGCCAAATCATGTAACGTGAATGTCGTACAGTCTCTTGCTCTTACTAAAAAAAGGAGTTGAAAGCATACCGAGCCGCGGAAGAGATACTGTTTCTCAAGCGCTTTCCGTGAGCACGATTCGAGACGGAGTGAAACACGGACAAATGCGTTTCATCCATCCTTTCATCCCAACATCCCCACCAACCCCAGCAACTGGCTCTTAAAGGGAATGGGAGATAAGACTCTGATTGGTTTATTGCACGTTATGCCCAAAACACACCCATTACTCATTAAGAGAATTGATAGTTTTCACGTGACGTCACACCCTTATAGGAACGCCCATCTGGAGGGCAAAACGAAGCTTTGCTCCACTGACCGCCAGCTGTTTTTTCGCAGATTGCATCAAGTAATAATGTAGTAAAACGCAGATGTTAAAAGGCGAAATTCAGTAAACACCTTATTGATGATGTATATTTTGTACAGGCAAGAAGATGAAGCCAGAATATAAACGCAATGTGCAAAGTTTCACATTAAATGGCTTCCCATAGAAAACCATTAGAAGGAAAATACTGAACCGTGATTGGCGGTAAATCTCCATCACCTGTTTTCAAATGGAGCAGCAGTTAATACACAGAGCCGTAGTTCACTGACAAGCTACGCAATATAGGGTTTATAATCGAATGCGATTTATCTGCGATAATGAACGCGATATTGCCTAGCTTGTCAGTGGACCTTCTGACTCTGTGTAACTGCGCACCACGAAAACAGGTGATGGAGATTTACTGCCAATCACGGAGCCGGCTTTACTGATAAGATGCGCATGAGAATCGCATGCGATTAATTGCACAGCCCTATGCAGAAAGATAAGGCAAGAAGTAGGACCTGTGTAAATATCGGATCAACTTTCCAGCACTGGAGAGAACTCAAGGAGCGGCCTGCGATCGGACGCTGAGGTTGCTTTGGTTCTTCTTGATAGGTGAGTAACACCGTGTCTACACCGGACGCGCCGCAACAGCTAAAGCCTGCCTACACTGGACGCGTGTATTTCAGGCGAGAATGTGGTTGTTTAAAACTCAAATCTGCGGTTTATTTATAAAAACAGGCCCTATTTGAAAATGTGCTTCGCCGATTTCGGAGAAGTGAGCTCCACGCGATCACCGGGCGCTCATTGCTCATGTATCCCGAAGAGAGGAGCATAACCTCGGCTAGTCCTTCTGACATTTGCCGCTGGCTCTGATGTCTCTGTAGTGGTTAAACATAAGGTATAATTCGTTTTGGGTAAATCTAACAGGTGATCTTTGGTCTTTATTCTATTGTTCTATTAATATGTTAAAATGAAAATAAAAACAGGCAATGTTTGATATAATATTTCATTTCATTTTAATGTATGTACGTCCCCTGAACTACAGTTCTGCGGCTATTAATATGTTTAAATGAAAACGAAAGGAGGCAGTGGTGTTTGATATATTTCGTCTGTAAATACAGTGAGGAAGACTGCAGCAGCCAAGGCGAGCTGTCTGACGTTATCAAGTATGCTGCTCTTTGCAGAATTACCGGACTTGCGTCATTCTGTCCGCGGGAGTTCACACTCCAGAGTCTAACTCGTGAAGTCCGAACTACCCAGGATGCAAGGCCGAAATTTGCGTACTTGGTAATGAGAAACGCGCGCAGACCTAACGTTAAGTCACCAGACTATTTGCCTAATCTTCTCGGTAGTTTAGACCGCAATGGAAACGCAGACAGCAACAGGTCTGGGGGAAAAAAGTTCCTGGGACATATTGTTCCAGGTAATTTCAGTGGAAAAGCGGCTTATGTTTCACAGAACTAATCGTTGCCTGGGTTGCGTAGGCTACGTGTATGTGGGGCGGATCTATCAAAATAGGAGCGAGACCCTTTTGGGGTAGGGGCGTGTTTGTTTTGGTGATTTCAAATATCAACATTGGCTTCCAGAAATCGCTTACCCTGCCTTTAACAATATTGATTTATTGTTTTTAATCAATACAGATATGGATTCAAATGATGTAATGCCCTTATCAGCACAATCAAAAATGACTGAGTAATTTAAGTTCTTCTCAGCGTTATCAGGAAAAAAATGCCACAAAACCCGCTGGGGCGTTTGCCAACACCAGAGGGTTAAATCCACTGATCTATAATAGAGAACTGGATTGCTCATGACGTCATGAAAGTGAAGCCACCACGCTGCCATATTGCTACTCCCCAGTATTCCCATATATTCTATTGAATTAATAGGAAATCGTATGATTTTAATGAGAAAACATCACCTAATAAATCAGCGTTTTTATATCTAAAGTACCCCTGTACATTCTTACAACGCAAAGGTCCTAAGCATGTACGGTTATTTGTTTAATGTCTGGAATTTCCCCTGCTTATTAAAAAGTTACGTTCATATACATTACAATAGCAAACATCAGATGAACTTGATAAACATCGGATTGACAAAATCCTCAATATATATAAATCTGAAAAAAGATTTATGCTTTGTATACACATATTCACCTTGTACAGTTGTTCGCTGTTTGTTTAATTTTGTTATAGTGTTTTTATCCAAACAGTAGCTTAACTGCAAATATTTCAACAATGATTTCGTTAACATCATTCATTTTGAAGCGTTGGTTAAATTAATTATTAATTTAACATATATGTGACCCTGGACCACAAAACCAGGGTCAATTTTTTTAAAATTGAGATTCATAGCAGAATAAATAAGCTTTCCATTGATGTATGGTTTGTTAGGATAGGACAATATTTGGCTGAGATACAACTATTCTGGGATCTGAAAATCTGGAATCTGAGGGTGCAAAAAAAAAAAAAAATCAAAATACTAAGAAAATCGCCTTTAAAGTTGTCCAAATGAAGTATTTAGCTCGTATTGTATTACTCATTGTATATTAGAATCAATTTCTGATACCAATACCAGATATATGTTCATGTTTCATATTTCCTGCATAATTACGTACATAAAGAAATATATTTTGTGTTGGATCAGTTACCTGTGTTGGCAAGTGAGCAGCAGACACATCCAACTTAACGATTTAAATATATCACCCAAAAAGACCATCAACATTGCAGATAACATCTGAAGTAAAAAATAATCCTGTGTGACTGATATGCTTCAAATCGGGTGATTTTAGGTGAGTGGTTTGGCTGTGAGTCAATGCTGCTCTCTTCCCGATAGGGAATAGCAAGACTGTGGCTCGAACATTTCCGGTGGCTTCACTGCCTAAAGGCAGTTTAGAACGCAATGAGCAATCCAGTTATTATTATCATTATTTAATGAAAACAAGATTTTATTACAGACACCATTTGAATGTCTACATTCAAATACAACAAATTGGAGTAGAAACATAATTCTGTTATTAAATAGTTAAAAACTTAAAAACTTCCTCATGTGCAATTTAAATGTTTGTACAAATTGTCAAAATAATCTATTTTACTCAACAATTTTTTTTTAACCAAGACCACAAAAAGGTCACGTCAAACCAAATTACATCAACAAGTTTAATTTAGCCCTTATTCAGGTTTCTTCTCTGGGAATAGTCAATAACTATTTGGAAATGCTTCATGTCTTCCTTTGACACACTTGGTAGATAGTAAAACCTGGCTGATGTGAAATGGCACCACAGTTCGACACAGATGTGATTATCTGTGGCCTGAGAGAGGCCCCTCTGATTGCCCCACTTTGGTATTTGTGCTTCAGGCTTCAATTAAAACTCCATGCCTGAGGAGAAGGCCAAGAGGCCAGCATACTGCAGAGACCTTTTAAAAACAGCTGTCTTTGCTGACCCTGTAATGGATTTCCCAGTCTGACTTCACACAAGAAACCAAAATGGCTTCCCGTCAGGCCTCTGGAGTCCATCTTCTAAACCATTCCCACTTCTCATCCTTCCCTCCCTTCTTGTGCCCTCCACCCTAAACCATGCCCTTGAACTTCACCCCCATCTTAACTCAGGATGTGATCACTTGACTCTGCCTGACATGTTGAATGTTCCTCCAGAGGTTTGCTGGCATGAGACAAAGATCAAAGAGAATGACCCCAGCCAAACGATCAAACTATGGTCTCCCTCTTCCAGAGATAAGCACCACAGACAGAAAAAAATTAGGGATATATGATTGCATTATCCCAGGCCTCACCAGATAGATTGACAGAATGATAGATAAAACTGTACAGATAGATTTTTAATCTATTTTCAGTTTCTGAAGGACATGTTTTGTGTAGAAGTTTAATACTTAGAATTGTGGGCTCTGCTCTGCTCACAATAGGTTAGAAGAATTATTAAGAATTTTAGCAGGCCCAGAACAGGTCTCTGAGGTACTCACCATCTGCAGGACTGAGGCCCCTGGCCGCAGAGATCATGGACAGAGAGGGACTGCTGTGCAGCGAGCGGATATAGTCCATATAGGGGTTAATGTATGGATGTGGGGGGTTAAAGGGTGACTCCGCCCCCGCGGAAGGGTTCCGATGTGGTGAGATCCGGATGAGGGAGATATCAGAAAATGCCGGGCTGGCCGCCAGTGCAGGAGGCCTGGAATCAGAGACGAAGAAAAGCATTTAAGCACCTTAGGAGTCTTTTTCATATGGTGTATTCTTCCACTCATTCTGTGAGGTGTGATGTTCCAAGTCTTTGGGGTTATTTGCAAAATGTCATGTTAACTGTGCATGTGCAATCCAAAGCACATGCATACATTTAGAGAGAAGCATAGAAGAAAACAGAGCTATGCACAAGCCACAAAAGCTCGGCATGTGATCTATTCATTTTGGATCCCTGCTCCAGGTCTAGCGTCTGCACAGAATGGTGTAGGAGCTTGAGCAGGAAATGAATGGTGACACTATCTATCGGCCTCCATCTGCAGGGCCAAATCACAGAGCGAGCGGGAGGAAAAAAGCCCAAGCTAAATTCCAACTGCTCCCCTCGCAGACATTTCCTAAGATCAAAGCCAACTTTCAACACATCACATTTTAATCAGACAGAGACAGCCAGGAATTCTCACCGCTACCCACAATGCCTTGCCATATTTTCTTGAGATGGTGAGTGTCACTCAAGTCTGCTGAGTATTTTGTTGTGTTGTTGTCTTAAACAGCCCCTATTCAAGTATTATTATAATTGTCAGTGTGGGTTTGCATGACTTAGGATGAAGAAAAACAAAATACACTTAGGTTCTTCTGTAACAATAAGGTATAAGGGACTTAAAAAATCAAATGGAAAAAAACAAATTAAGAAGATAACTGACTCTTGCAACCATACTTCCAAAAAAAGAGGCAAGCAGTAAAAAAGAAAACTAAATGAATTACAGAAAATTCCTGTGGAGAACTTTGACTTCAAGTGACCTCTCTGAAGGACCAGATGGACCGGATGGACCCAATTACACACTACAGCTTGTCCCCTCTGAATTCTCTCCTGTCAGCCTCAGGAGTCTACTTCACCAGCCACTAACGAAAGAGTTTGGCCTGTTTCTCATAATGAAGAACAAGATCGGATGTAACAAAACGTTCTCTTGAAGTGCCATAAAACCATTCAAGAGAATTCTGAAGGGTTTTAGGCAAGGTAAAAGTCAGTTAACAGAGATGCTTTTGTATACAAGCAATGCAGCATTGAATCTGGTTTAGTCGCTTTGTATCAGTCCAAAAAAACAACAACTATTAATTGATTCTTTGAAATCATGAAGTCTACAAGGAATTTGCACCTACATCCACTGTTGTCATAGTTAAACTATTAAAACCTGAAATAAAATAAAATATATTAAAAATTAAAATTAAAAATCAAAGCTAAATAGAAAAAACTAAAATGAATAAAAATGTTAAAAGACTAAACTAAACAAAATTGTTAAAATTAAAATTGAAAATATAAAAAGTTGAAAATATAAAAATAAAAGCTACTTTGAAATATTATTAAAATTAAAATAGTATGTAAAGAACAGTAAAATAACCAAATCAAACAAAATTGATACATTTTTTCCTCGAAGGCCCTTTCACACTTAGCGAGACATGATAAAGTAAAGTGAATCACAGATGAACAGTGCCTACATGCTGAAAAGGAAACAACTGATTGTTTTTGGCTTTTCTGTACGATAGGTGGCACTGACCGCAAATGCATTTTTTTTGCCTGCACACTAGGGGGAGCAACCCATTATTGAGCTGATCAGCCTATCGTCTTTTACCTCTGAAAAAAGAAGCACTTAAATTTTGGCGCATAGAACCACAAGGCACACAAACTGTTAAAAAGACCGGGACAGTTATACAGGGGTGCTAGAGGGTGCTTAGCACCATCAACTGAGGTGTTAAAAATGGGAAATTGGTGAAACAGATTTGTTCAAGTGCATATTTGTGTTCACACTCAGTGGAGTATCAAAAGTTTCTATTTACAATTTGTTTTGCAGCATTGAGCAATGTAGCCAATCACAGTCATATCTGTTGGTTTCTTGAACGTAATGGCCAGTCAGAATCAGAATTCACTCACTGCTCAAAATGCCAGAGTTTTGGTCAGTGCTGAGCTCTGCAGGCTTGCGAATCCTGTCATTATAACAAACAAAGTGTAGATGTGATAAATAAGAGATTCATTGCGCAGTGTAGAGAGCTTCATTTATTATAACGAAACTTTGTGAGATCGCAATGAACTGACGTGAGTGACAGTATTTTAATGGACACATACAGTCAGGTCCATATATATTTGGACACAGGAACAATTTTTTATTATTTTAGCTGCTGACCAAAACTGTCACGTCCTGCTGGTGTGCCCTGATCGGCCACCAGTTGTCACTGTGTTTGAGCACATGGCTTGTTGTTGTGGTTTGTGCCATGTGCTCT
>JAFVLL020000052.1:0-16144 GCA_021397915.2 Tor tambroides
TGCGGGTAAAGATGCGCTTCCATTTACAATGCACAGATGACTCGCGCGCACGCATATTGCGCGGTTTTTTTTACTGTAGCCTATGTTTTTCCGGTGATGCTTCACAACAGGGTCACTTAAGTAAACGAATCTAACAAATTCGTTAAAACCCAGTTAGTACGGGAAAACAAACCACATATTCCAACCAGTCGTGTCACAAAAAAAGAGGAGTCAAAACGCTGTGTCTTACCAATACACAAGCTTGTTATGAAGAATCGCTGGAGTCTTATCCGACGCACAGTTGATGCACCACATTGTTGCGAGAAACACGTCCGGATGCGCAAGCGCTATTTCATTTGATCGCTAATTTGGCTCGAGCGCTGACAGCGTCCCTCACGGCGTGCGCGCGGAATAGGATTCGCTTTAAAAGGCATGATTTGCGATTTCATGTGCTGTCATTAGCGAGGAGATGATGAGAAGCTCAATCTCTCATCCTTGGCCACCCTCCTCCTCCCCTCTCGTTCCATCTCTCTCTCTCCCCCCAATCCTTTGAATCTCTTCAGGCTCGTGCAGCCAGCGTGACACAGCAGTATGGGCGCGAAAACGCGTCTGCCAGCAAAGCTTGGCAAACCGCTTCCTGTTCGCAGCGCATGATCCGCACCTCAGGCATCATTGCTTCGACTCATCTGACAAGCTCTGTTCGGTGTCATTAAGATCAATCAGCGTGTCATGTGACATAATCTGTGTGAGTCACATCTCGATTCGTCGCGCGGTCCAGGAGAACCATATGGTGTCAATCTGGTGGTCAATTCTATCACTCAGTTCGCGCCACTTCACAAAGTGCATTCCTAAAAATAAAGGTTCCAAAAAGGCCATAGTAGAACAGTTCTTAAAAGAACCATTTTTTTCTAGTGTGAAAACATTTTAAAAATTCAAATAACAATTTAACACTAAGTAGGCTATATGCATTGGAAAAGTTCCACAAATGTTAAAGGTTCTTCATGGAACCAGATGCCAATAAAGAACATTTTAATAGTGTGGATAAGCAAGAGATCACTCTCTGTTTCTCTCCTCATTTTGCACATCCAAGTTTAATTAATGTTTTTCTTTTTGTCAGTGGACTAATAATGAAGCACGCTGAGAGAGACTTTTCAACCCACTCTGTTGTGACAACAGTCTCTTCTCTGTATCTTGAGCCTTCTCATCTTGACAATGGCCCACTCGGCTTCCATCTTTCCCATGGACATCAAAACACAGGAGCGATTTGTGATATTTCTTTCTCTTTCTCTCTCTTGCTGTGTCTCCATCTCTCTCCCTGGCCTCAGGACAGCTTTATATAATTCATCATATTCCATATTAGCCACCATTTTGATGCCTCCTCCCCATGTTTGTCATCTGTCTCATTCTTCAGCACAAGCTGCTCAGTGTTCTGTTCACTTCATCTCTCCTGTGTCACTTTCTCTTTTTTTTCAGGGTTCATACGGTCATGATAAACCTGGAAATATCAGGCCAGGGAATATAGCATGTAATTTCCAGGCCAGGAAAAGTTATCTTTCTCTGACAATGCTCTGCATGGAGAATCTTGTCTTTCTTTTTGGATACTACACAAATACTTACTGTTAAAATATTTTTTAAGATTGGTACCTGACATAAAAATTAAAATCCTCCTGGCAATCTTTGTAAAATTATTTTAAAAATAATTATGCAGTAAATCATGAACAACTGAAAAAGCTATTGAAATTCATTGGTCAAAAAATGTTAGAACGTGTGATAGTAAAACATAATTAGTTCAAATTCACAGTTCATTTATAACACAACTGGCATTTGCCTGCTTTAATCCGAATGCAGTATCATGCAAACATTATCTTTGATTATTATCCATAAAACTGGACATTAATTTTAATCTGGGCATGTCCAGCCCAAATTAATTCTAGGGGATTTCTCAATTTTTTCATTAACATTTTAAAAAAGAAACTAAAATTATGGCCTAGATTTGTAAAAGTCCCTTGACCTACATTTTGCCATTCATCACACTCTTGTGTGTTATTTTTAAGGACATGAATGAGTTGGCTAAATTACTGCCCAAAAATGGCAAAAATGCATAATAAATGGAAAGAGCATGCAGTAATATATTGAAATACTTCAATATCAATTCATTTTCAAAATAAAATACAGAATTATCAAGATTATGCACCTTAATTGCATAATTATGTCCATGTAAATATGTTCTGTGAGATGTTTTGGCCTACATACTGTATATATTTTCAAAGAAACTGCCAAAAAATGTCAGTGGATATAAATGAGGAATGGGGTTGCATTTTATTTTGTGACTTCACTGGAAACCTCAGATGATTGATAGAGCACTTGAAAGCATAACTGACAGATCACTTGATGAATTTTAAGGAAATGCCTCTAAATAGGGTCTAGAATCACCTGTTTGTGGCTCATTGAACATACTGGATGATTGCGCATTTACAATCTCTCTCCCAACCTCCTGTGATGGCAAACAAAATACAGCATGCTTCATTTTACAAAAAAGAAACAGAGCTCACGCACAGGTAAGTTTCATGCTTTCACACAGAAAACACATCAGCACAAACGCTCTCCTCCTAGGTATACAGTATGAAATGTAACTAGACTCATATTGTTCCTGTAGCACACATTGATGACTGTTGTCTACCGCACGATGCAAATCTTGTTGAAATACTGTAGACATACATCATCTCAATGTGTGATGCTTCATGACTGTGCTCTATCAGCCTCCCGTGGTGGGCGGAGTCAACGTCGGTCTCCTCGCATTTCCCCTTTCATGATTCCCAAAGAACAACAATACAACGTGCTGCTGACTGCAATATTAATAAAGTCTAACTAGGTCATTTGAGCGATCAGAAAGACTCTGCTTCAGAATGCAGTGAGTGCAAACAGCTGAGAGGAATAGAGACATCACTTCAGATTAAGATTTCTGCATAATGAACATTAATGAAAACACATTCATCATATATTTTCAGTTTGATTTATAACGCTGTATGTGAACACAATCTGAACATGAGAACTCAGTGTTATGTGAAGACCCTAAGTCAAGGAATAATAAATAGAAAAATAGCAACCGAAAAAAAAGAAATTGTGGCATCACACTGTGCATCTTATTGAAAATTAAGCACATCCCTACACATTATACACATTATTAATTGTCATTACTATGAGATACACACACACACACACACACACTATATTGCTAAAAGTATTGGGACACCCCCTTCCAATGAACAGGTTTGACTACTTTAGTAATTTCCATGAGTACAAATCTTAATGTTTAAGCATATAATGATATTCTAGGGAATTGTGTGCTTCTAATTTTATAGCAACAGTTTGGACAAGACCCTTCTTAACATGACAATGCATCTGTGTATAAGGGCAAGGTTCAAAAAGAAATGATTGATTCAGTCATTGTGGAAGAACTTGACTGGTCTGCTGAATGCAAAGTCCTAATCCAAGCTGAACACCTGGTGTGACTTTAAATGCAGACCTTGAGCCAAAAACTCAAAAGACCTACCTGCAAACTACCTGAAAAACTATGCACAAGTGCACCTAGGGCAAAAGCTGCTATAAACACAAAGGATGGTCACACCAAATGTTGATTTGAGTTAATAGAAGTTAATTGATAAAGAAAATCTATGACATTATTTTTGACCGCATCCTCACTTACAGCATTTTTACACAAGTGGTTTACAGCAAGTTTACACAAACTTTTCACAGTACTGTAGCTTTGCAGGTAGGTTTCTTGAAGCATTTTATATATATATATATATATATATATATATATATATGTATGTGTGTGTGTGTGTGTGTGTGTGTGTACCAACTTAACCATATTTTGGGGACAAATTTGTCCCCAAAAGTGAGTTAAACCTGAAAAAATCTCCAAAAACCTCCCTTTGGGGACGTCCTCATTTGAAAAACGTGTTTAAAAATAAACTAAACAAAGTTTTTTTGAAATTGTAAAAATGCAGAAAGTTTCCTGTAAGGGGTAGGTTTAGGTGTAGGGTTGGTGTAGGGCAATAGCACATACAGTTTGTACAGTATAAAAACCATTACGCCTATGGAATGTCCCCATTTAGATAGCTAAGTAAACGTGTGTGTGTGTGTGCGTGTGTGTGTGTGTGTGTGTGTGTATGTGTGTGTGTGTTTTTTAAATAAATGCTGTTATTTTGAACTTTCTATTCATCAAAGAATCCTGAAAAACAATGTTTGAAGGTTTCCACAAAAATATTAAGCACCAAAACTGTTTTCAACATTGATAATAATGAGAAATGTTTCCTGAGCACCAAATTAGCATATTATTATTATTGTTATATTCAAAAAGAAAACACTTATTTTAAATTGTAATAATGTTACACCTGCTTTTACTGTATTTTTGATCAAATAAATGCAGCCTTGGTGACAAAAACAACAATAATACAATAAAACAATAATGGTCATTAAAATAATGTTTAAAAATGTCCTGGCCTTTTCTTTGCCAATTATACAATTTTCATTCATAATTTATTACATTTCCTTTTGATTTTGGAGTGAACGGTGACCTGGAAATGTTTTCATGATCTTGATCCATAAATAATAAAGCATGCCACTTTCTTTCAACCCTTTTTGTTCCTGATTCACTATTTCCCACCATTTATCATTTTCGCTTTACTCTCTATTTGTCCATTACTGTAATCCTGTTTACTCATCGTTTGTCTCTCTCCATCTCGTTCTCATTTCTTTGTAATCATACTGCTCCCTCTCTCTTTTTTTAAATCATTCTCTCTCCCCACATTGTTTCCACCCTTTATCCCTCCTTCTCGATGCTGTCACTCTCTCTAGAAGAGGCGGATTCAGAGAAGGGGAGAGGGGGCGGGGATGAGAGGAGAGAGTTGCTTGGTGACGGTTGCTAAGAAACGGATGTGGGAGGGGTTGCAGTGAGCCAGAGTCAAGAGTGGCGTTGCCTTGGCGACCGAGGTTTCACACTGTCTTACAGGATTTGGCGCAAGATAGGAGGGCTCATGTACCTCTGAGGGGTTAGTAGCACCATATAACAATGTAAATACACACACATAAGCACTAGAGTTAATCTTGTTTTAGGGATAAAAGTAAAAAGGAATACCAAAACTGGTAACGCCAAAATTAGATTTTTAAATTCCATTTTCATTCTTATTCGAAAGCAGGGTAATTAAATGCAGTGAAATTTACTGCAGTTTAAGAATCCAAACAATTCGAAACTAGGCCTCATTATTCCAGTTAAGGCTAACCATGTACATTACTACTAAAAGTTTTGAGGTGAGTAAAAGGAATGCATTTATTTGATCAAAATTGTAAAAAAAAAAAAATAATACTGTGAAATATTATTACAATTTAAATAACTCTTTTCAATTGTAACATATTTTAAGATGTCATTTATTCCTGTGACGGCAAAGCTGAATTTTCAGCATCATTACTCCAGTCTTTGGTGTTACATGATCCTTCAGAAATCATTCTAATATGCTGCTCAGATATCATTCTTTGCTGCTCAAGAAACATTTTTTTTTATTATTGTCAATACTGAAAACAGTTGTGCTGCTTAATGTTTTTGTGAAAACCATGATAACTTATTAGAAAGTTGAAAAGAACAGCATTTATAAGAAATAGAAATGCTTTGTAACATTACAAAAGTCTTTTGAATGTCACTTTTTTTTTTTCAATTTAATACTTGCAGAATTCATTAAATTACTTAAAAAAAAAAATTCTCCAAACACTTGACCGGTTGAATGATGTGTTTAACAACAGCTCACTTGAAGAATGACCTAACAACGATTCTAACATTATGAGACACAGGAGACACATTTACATACACGCACAACAGGAAGCAGTCCCATCTAGAGGTTGAACACACATTGATGGGACGGCGGATGGAGCTGTCCATTGTGCTGAACACAGCCATCATCATACAGAGCCACTTCACCTCATTTATAGTGGTGTACTACTAATTCAGATCATATATTCCCTATAAAATATCTGTGTGATTTAGTATTTGTGTTTTAATGTGAAATTATTTATATCAGTGGTTGTCAACTAGATTCGCTTGGAAATTGACGAGCATGAAGTAGCTACCCAACACAGTACTAAAACTGATTATACAAAAAAAAAAAAAGTTTTTATATGAAACATCGCAATTTAAAGTTGTTTAAATGTACTAATGGTAATTAAAATAATTATGAAAAACTTTTGAAATAATCTACTACAGGCTTGAGTACAGAAATTAAAGGTGGACAAAATTTTATATTGCTCAAAATATAAATCATTGTTGAAAGGTTACTGATTTTATAGTACTTGCTATTAAAAACCCTCAGAGTGCAAAATACAAACTTTTTGCAAAGTTTTTCTATTGCGCTGCAATTTATAGCCTAGTTTTAACAAGTTTCTGATGCTAGAAAGTGTATACTGGCTCTTTTTGCTCTTTTAATCACATTATCCCATTATTAATTCTGCAGCAATTACTTCCTACACTTTATTAGGGTGTAAAATTAACCTCAAAGTGAGTCAGGATTCCAAATAAGGACACAGGGAAATTGAAGCTTAAAGCTCACAGATCATGTCCAATCAAAAATGTTTATTTACACACAGAATAAATAAACACAGAGCAAACAGTCACGTCTGCACACCATTATACCGCAACGTGATTCAGCTGGTGTCTGTCTGCAGGGTAACGTGACTGCGATCACATGAAAACTAGTACTGTGATGTGACTGCAACGGTCTCTTCCCAAAATGTAATCTAACAGAAAGTTGTCTATAGCCCTATTTGGACAGGACATCTGTAATATATATCAGTAATTTGCACAGGATAAGCACTTTCTGTAGAAATCCCATAAATGCATGTCTTCTGCATTTATGCATTCCATAACTGTCCTTATCACAAAATATAAAACAACAGCTGTGCTAATTAATTATGCAGGAAACATTGAACATGAACATTAGATTATTAGTATAATTTTTTTAATCAGTATAAAATTTTCAACAGCCATTACTCTAGTCTTCAGTGTCACATGATCCTTCAGAAATCATTCCTCTATGCTGATTTGGCATGGTGAAAACAGTTGTACTCCTTAATATTTTGTGGAACCCATGAAATATATTTTTCAGGATTCTTTGATGAATAGAGAGTTAAAAAGAACAGCATTTACTTGAGTATTTATACTTTTGATTAGGGCTTGACAATTAATCAAAAAGTAATCGAAACTAAAATTCAGAACCTCTAACCGACTTAATTTTCCCATGTTGATTATTTCATTTTTAAAATCCTGTTAATAATTTCCAAAGGGTTGCCAGATCCACAAAATAAAACAAGCCTGATTGCTGTTTAAAACTATACCAAAATTAACCCCAATCACGTTTTTTCCCACGGTTTTCCCCTCCATCGGGTGTCTTCTCCGTCAAAATTGCGTTCCGGGGAATGGAGGGAGATCGCTTTAACTAAAAACAGACTAAAAAACAACCCTTGCAACAGTGTAAAAGTAGCTGAACTGGCAACCCTGACTTTCCACTTAAAAACTACCGAGTGTGTAGTCACACCGTCCAGTCAGCAGCGTGTTAACAACATGGAGGAGAACTCAAACACCGAGTCATCTGAGCAACAGGAGCAGTGTAAAAATATGCTTTTTACATATTTTTAATGTAAAAATATGCTTTTTACATTTAAAGTGAAATGTGACTGTTTCATAAGACATTTTCATTTCAAGCAATGTGTGCTTTGATTTCAATTGTTATAAATAAATAATTCAATATACAAATATTCATTAAATAAACATAAATAGTTTGTTTCCTTCAATTGTTTTAAAATCACAAAGATAAGAAATGCACTCTTTCATTAGAAAAAAATAGCCCACCTTTAATTGTTGAGCATGTGTACAGTACAAACTTTGTCAGTGAACTACAAGGGCAAAAAAAAAAAAAAGAGAGAAATCAAACAAAATAATCGTTCATTAATCGTAATCAATGTAAAATGTTCAATTAATCACAATTTCGATTTTAGGTCATATCGAATGCCCGTCAATGGAAAACACGCTTTTCACAGCCAGACGGTGTAGTTACAGCATCTGCCAGCAGAGACTAACCAGAGAATGTTAACCAGACAAACCTTGACCTCTTGGTTAATCCACACTGTCATCTATAATTCAATGATTTCCTCTGTCACTGTATTTGCTGTCAGCAGAGCAAACGACCAGGACACTGTGAACTCAGAGCAAAACACCTGAGGGGGAAACATCCTGATATGAACATACAACCATCAGTGAGACTGTGTCCCCTTTTACAGCCAAACACTTCTATTCCTTCCATTTCTCTTGGGTTATTGTTTTAACCAATCATGCAATTCCTCCTGCTTCCTCTTTGGTCATAGGTTATATGTGACCTTGGCTTGGACCCAAAGCACACAGTACAGACATTTACACTTTTATATACACAGACTACACTCACACTCAAATATTCTCATGCAAACACACATATATTCAGCATTTAATACACTTATATAGTATAAACCAGCAGTGAAGGCACTGCCCAACAGAGACGCCATAATCTCCAGCCGCGTGCAGAAAAGAGTCACCCTCACCTTTTGATGTGCGCTTTCTCTAATCTGCGTTTAGCTCCCTTTCATGGTCACCACAAGCTGACATTTGCTGTCTACCAAACAAGATTAATCTGACACAGTCATCCCCGCTGAAACATATTAGCAAATTAACAATTTCTACACGCCGCAGCAGAATGATCGCAAACAGTCATCGCTCAGTGTTAGAGTAAATGAAGACAAGTGCCTCGAGAAACTTGGACAGCCGTCACTCAGCTTGGGATCGTTGACTCACTTCTCAGTAGAAACACTTAGATTACAAAAGAATAGCCAGTTTTCAGACTGCTTAAAAAGCATTAAACTGATTTAAGATCATTTTCAAAAAATGATTTTTAAAAACCAGTACATAAAAACATCTCATAATACTTGAAATATACACAAAATATTGATTATTGTTGGTCAACTAGCACTGTGTTGTCAAATACTTATGTATAATGACCACAAAAGAAATTTCATCCAAATTTTAAAAGACTTACGCTCACTCTGGTTTATTTTGTGATGTGGTGATTATAATGTCTACTGTAAAATAAATAAATAAATAAATCAAGGTTAAAAAATGTATTTTAATCTATAGGTTGCCTTATATATTTTTGCCATTATTCAAAACTATTTGATAGCAGAATAAGAGTAATAAAATAAAATAAAATTAAATTAAATTAAAAATTAAATTTCTTTGGACATGTACCATGTTCTTTCTAGTACCATGAACCAGGGGCGTAGCAACACTTTTAGAAACAGGTGATTCTGTCCCCCACACTTTTTTTGACCCATCTCCAATATTTCCGCCCGTGATCTCTGATTTGTTACTTAGATTTGATTGGACTAACATTCAGCCCATCACAAGGCGAATCATCTCTTGGGCACGTCTGCCACGAGCTTCAAATCTCAATTGCTTTCGCGATTTCTTTCATTCATTCACTTCTTTGCGCTGTGGCGGTCTGGGGTAAAATGCACCCCAGAAAAAGCAGGGGAAGATTACGTCCTTATTTCAAACACAAACTGTAAGTATGTGTTATTTCGCAATGACACGAATCACGCGATCAAATTTCCATGTTATGATTTAACATACTGTAACGTCGTGTCTACACTGGATGCGTGCGATGCCATCATGCAACGCGACAAAAGACAACAGAACCCGTTAAGAACCTCGTCACATCGCGCCGGATCCAGTGTGTGTTAAATGTGACCCTGGACCACAAAAACAGTCTTAAGTAGCACAGGTATATTTGTAGCAATAGCCAAAAATACATTGTATGGGTCAAAATTATTGATTTTTCTTTTATGCCAAAAATCATTAGGATATTAAGTAAAGATCATGTTCCATGAAGATAATTTGTAAATTTCCTACTGTAAATATATCAAAACTTAATTTTTGATATTGCCAAGAACTTAATTTGGACAATTTTAAAGGCGATTTTCTCAATATTTTGATTTTTTTTGCACCCTCAGATTGCAGATTTTCAAATAGTTGTGTCTCGACAAACCATACATCAATGGAAAGCTTATTTATTCAGCTTTCAGATGATATATAAAACTCAATTTCAAAAAATTGACCCTTATGACTGGTTTTGTGGTCCAGGGTCACAAATGCTCTCCCTACTTGTCGCTTTGGATAAAAGCTTCTGCTAAATGAGACATAACTGATTATTAGGTTCTGCTGTCTTTTGTGGCATCGTGCTGCTTGCATCCAGAGTAGAATTATTCTTTCCCAATATAGCAAATTTGTCTTGCGCCGAAAACTTATCTTATCATACTTTATCATATTTTAGTAAAACTCCAATTGGTATTCTATTTAGAATTTATTATATGAACATGAACTTACTTTGTACATTAAGTAGACTACATCACAGCTATGCTGATGATACCCAGATTTACCTAGCCTTATCTCCAAATGACTACAGCCCCATCGACTCCCTCTGCCAATGCACTGATGAAATTAACAGTTGGATGTGCCAAAACTTTCTTCAATTAAACAAGGAGAAAACTGAAGTCATTGCATTTGGAAACAAAGATGAAGTTCTCAAGGTGAATGCATACCTTGTCTCTAGGGGTCAAACTACTAAAAATCAAGTCAAAAATCTTGGTGTGATTCTGGAGACAGACCTTAGTTTTAGTAGTCATGTCAAAGCAGTGACTAAATCAGCATACTATCATCTCAAAAACATTGCAAGAATTAGATGTTTTGTTTCCAGTCAAGACTTGGAGAAACTTGTTCATGCCTTTATCACCAGCAGGGTGGATTATAGTAATAGTCTCCTCACTGGCGTTCCCAAGAAGACCATTAGACAGCTGCAGCTCATCCAGAACGCTGCTGCCAGGATTCTCACTAGAACCAGAAAATCTGAGCATATCACACCAGTCCTCAGGTCCTTACACTGGCTTCCAGTTACATTTAGGATTGATTTTAAAGTACTTTTACTCGTTTATAAGTCACTCAATGGCCTAGGACCTAAATACATTGCTGATATGCTCACTGAATATAAACCGAACAGACCACTCAGATCATTAGGATCGAGTCAGTTAGAAATACCAAGGGTTCACACCAAACAAGGGGAGTCCGCTTTTAGCTATTATGCCACCCGCAGTTGGAACCAGCTCCCAGAAGAGATCAGATGTGCTAAAACATTAGCCACATTTAAATCCAGACTCAAAACTCATCTGTTTAGCTGTGCATTTACTGAATGAGCACTGTGCTATGTCCGAACTGACTGCACTGTATTTTATGTATAATCATTTTCTATTTCTGTTTTAAATTCATTTTAAATCAATTTCTAATTCTATGTCTTTATTATTTTTAATTCCTTGTTTTTATTGCTGTGATTTTTTTTTTTTAATGACTATTTTACTTCCTTTTATGTAAAGCACTTTGAATTACCACTGTGTATGAAATGTGCTATATAAATAAACTTGCCTTGCCTTGCCTTGCCTTACATAATTTGTTAGAGGGTCACATCACCTAAAAGCTGCCCCCCCCACACTTTTAAAATGGCTACTACGCCCCTGCCATGAACCACCATAATCATACTATATATGAATATGATAATGGACACAACTCATGCTTTATATTATCAAAAGAACAGTCATTAAATATCTGCTCGAAAAGCACTACACAGGCTGAAGATTGTTTAAAAAATGGGAAATAATCTCACAAAACTTGAAAATGACAAAACTGTCAAGGACAAAATAAGTAAATAAATAAATAAATGGGCTGAAAATTTGATCGCAGCTAAAATGATTTTATTATATGTGAAGAAGCTATGGATTGCGGGCAACTGTGGATTTATCAGTATACAAAAATACTTGACAGCAGAATAAAAGCAATAAAATAAAAAAAAAAAATTTAAAATTTCACTGCACACTGTGGTGGTCTTTTCTAGCAACATGGACCAACATAAACATACAAAACATATATAGTCTATATGATAATCATTTAGCACCACAGTCTACTGTATATGAATCACCACGAAATTACCATTTGACACAATCACTGTAGCAGGATACGGTTACAGAGCTTTTCGTAAGGGTTTACTTTTCCTGAGAAAGTCAGGAGGCTTCAGCAGAACACAGCTCTAAATTACCCATCAGCCTTGTACTTGCCGACTGAGGATACCAGAAGCGCTCTTACCAGACACAGTTAATCTTCTGTCACTGGATGAGACCCATGGGTGCACACACACCCCGTAAATCTGACGATTCTGGTGGAATTCATCTTTAACCTTAAACAACCTGCTCTCTTCAGCTAATAAATCTACTCACTTTCTCTTTTTCTCTCACAGACACTTGAACATTTGTGTGTGCAGCCAGCTGCTTTTTTTATGTTATTAATTTAAAACATGACCTCTCACTCTTCTTCTTCTTCTCTCTCTCTCAGACCCTTCCCCCTCCTCTCCTGAAATGGTTTTGACGGATTTTTTCTCCCTCTGGATCTTCGAACCTGTCACTTCATTTCTAGATGTGTCAATTCATCATTCTTTCCACCCATCTCCCTCCCTCCTGCTCCTCTTGTCTCCGACAACACAGCTGATATGAATCCCACTGCTATTACACGATTACCAACTACTTCTAGTCTCCGAGCTCTGTGAGACAAACATACAATCACAACAATCAATTACACTTAAAATCAGATTACGTACATGATATGCCAATAAATTCATGTAATATATCACAATTAATCACATTGGATCATATCAAAATTTGCTGAGAAATACTAGATGCTTATTTCAACTTTTAACATGCAGTGCAACTTATTCATACCAGTTTCAAAACATTAGACCAATAAGGAAAAGTTAGGCGGGGCAAGCAAATGTGTGTCATTAGTCAGCATCAAGAGGAGGTTCTTATAGCAGCTGTGTCTGAATACTCTGAATTATACTTTCTAGTTTTTTGTTCATTTAAAAATGTTTTTAAGTATTAATTCTGATGTTCAGCTATTTTTGTTTTCTCTTCATTATTTCCATTTTTGTCTGTGCACATCTGATTAAAAGTACATTCTCTGCTGCGTTTTTTTTATTATTATTTCAAGGGAGGCGCCGATATTAAAATTCTGGCAGATACCAATAAGCTAAAAATAATTATTAGTGTTATGGCCAATAGTCGATTAAGGACTGATATTAAATATATTTTAAAAATAATATCTAATTAAGATACCTTAATAAATTTAAAAATAATAGATTAAAATAATGCACTAAACATTAAATGATATTAAATCATGTAAACATATCTACATAATATAAATTGATATATAATATGTAAATAAATTTAAAATTATGCAATAAAATAATATTAATTACATGATATTAAATTAATTAAAATATCCAAATTATATAAAACTAATATCTAAAAATGATATCTAAATAATAAAATAAAAAATGCAGTAAAATTATATTACATGATAATAAATAAATTATAAAATAATAGACTAAAATATTACATGAAATCAAATCAAACAACTAAATAATATAAATTGATATATAATAATGATAAATAAATAAATGTAAAAATAATGCACTAAAATTATATTACATATTAAAAAAAAAATCACAACAAATAAAAATCATATCCAAAAATCACATCTAAATACAAAAAAGAATGCTATTACACAACATTAAATAAATTACAACATTAAAGTGTACAGTCAGAAAATGATGAGACCTGCTAAAGATTAACGGCATTATTACATTATCAGAGTTTTTAAAGTTAATCTTTAATTGAGAATCCAACATTGACTGACACCAATAAATATGGTGTCAACATTGCTGTGCTGCGTCTCATGTTTTTGAACATTTTGTGTGAATGCCCCTTAGAAGTATAATATATTGCTTCATTTATTTTCATATTGTCATGCTCCGGCGGTAGGAAAATTACTTACAAATTTTAGATTCAGATCCAGGGGCATCATTAACTATGTTAATTTTCGATCACATTTTTTCAGACAAAATTAAAAATGTTAAACCGACATCCCTATAGTTACAGCAGTGCTGGAGCTGCACATCCTCTCTCACACAAGCAGATGTTCACTTCCTCCTGCCTTTTGTTCTCCCAAAAAGACAAAGACATCCGTTTTAGGCGAAATAAGAAAAATGAAATCAATTTCTTTTCTGAAACAAATACTTAACCACTAACAGTCCACATAACCAGCTGCCTAAATGCAGGCCAAACTGGTAAATAATTGAGTTCTGTCTCACTCAGGCATAAGACACTTCACTCCGTCCCCAAAGGCTCCTGGATTCATTTTTAAAGCAACATTTACATAAAAGCAGCCAGAACAAACGCTTTCCAACCTCACATGATACAACAATTGTGATGAAAATGAATAAATGGCCAATACGTTGTACTTCTGTGGGCCTTCACGTCTAACTGTAATCACCGCTGGGCTATGTACTATATTCTAGAGAGTCAGCTGTCTGCTTGTCCTACACAGCAAGAAACAGCACTATTTATGACAACAGGAAGTAATAGTTAACGTGATGCATCAAATGCACTGAAGAGTATAAACCAGATTAGCTGAATGTGAATTTGAAAATGTCATGGGTAAAAAGGCCCGCAGTCAACATATTTCCCGTTAAGGGTAAGCGGACGGCACATCTGTTATCGAAAGCAGCTGCTAAGTCAAGTGTCAGCACTAATGCCAGAGACAAACGTGCGACGACGCAGAGAGTCAAAGAGGAAAGGATGGAATAGTGAACAAACGAAAGAGAGCTTACCGGCACGCAGCCACAGAGAGGTCCCATTCAGGCTGAGGGAAGCAGAGGAAAAAATAACCCCTTTTCTAGTCTACCCTGTGTCTCTCACACCCACCACCCCTCCTTCTTTCTCTCGCACTCTCTCTCTCTTTCTCTCTCTCTCTCTCTCTCTGAGGAGCAGAAAGCCTGCATTCTTGACAGGTCTCTTCCACGTGTGTACTTCACTCATGAGTGCACATGCACACACACTCACACACACGCATGTGTGAATGGGCTTTTTGCAGTGCGGGGTAACGGAGAAATCCAGGGATGAGGTATAACGCTTTATTAAAATATTTATCTGTCATATTAAAGCTGCAATTTGACATATTAAAAGACTTCTGAAGTCAGTTTCTAGATTTCTTACTGCCATTTTCGGTTTTGGTAGCTTGTGTGTTTGCTGTCTGCCTGACAAATGCAGCAGATTGCAACACCTTTAGCTCAGGTATGAACAGCATGTGTGTGAGATTTACTGTGATGACGATTCAGCGGTGGTGAGATGAACCCGATGGAAACTAAGCTGAGAATGAATGATTCTCAGGGGCTGAGAAGCAAAGTGATGTTACGAAGAGCTCTTACACTAAATAATTACTTACTTCGACTTGCTCTGCTGTCAACATATCCCACACACATATAAACAAAGAAGCATTCGAAGAATAGTTCTCCAAAAATCAAATTCTGTAATATACTTGTCATTTTGAACCCATATGGTGTTATTGCTTATGTGGAATACAAAAAAGAAAAATTTGGGACTGTTTCGTGTGCTCTTTTCCAGTGAAAGTAAATGAGAATGTACGTTTCTGGGTATGAAAATGACATAAATGAATAAATACATAACTAAAACACCATAAATGTCATTATGGCTTGTTTGGTCTTCAGAAACCTGAAGACTAAAGCTTTGTGTCAGAAACAGACTGAAATTTAAGTCATTACTGTGGTCACATGGTATGCAAGATGCCATCACTGACTTCAAAACTGGTGCAAGGTGTCTTCACGCTGCATATTTAAATATACACAACCAAATAAACGAGATTTACACTGGAGGGAAGGATTATCCAATACATATACATTTATTTAATTTTTCACACATTGCATATAACAAATTTTTTAAACCAAACCAAAATTTCAATGAAAACGTCTCCAGGATACGCATGTAACCATGGTTCCTTGAGGGAACGAGACGCTGCGTCACAACGCTTTGGGAACGCCCCTGCGTGACCGGCTCTGAATCTGCTGTGTAATCTGTCCAATGGAAGGGCGCGACGTCATAGGCGGGTGACGTCAGAGACCAGGAAGCATAAAAGCACGTG